>CM076580.1:1306055010-1306164525 GCA_034641835.2 Pinus albicaulis
GATGTCATTGAAGAGTGTGGGCCAATAGTAGCCAGCTCTGAGTATTTTGTTAGCAGTGGCTTTCCAGTTCATGTGGCCTCCACACTCTCTTGCATGGACTTCCTATTTAATCCCCTCGGCTTCAGTTTCAGGCAAACATTTCAACAATAGGCCATTTGCATTTTTCTATTATAAGCATTCATTCAGTATGCAATAGCTTCTGGCTTTTAGCTTTAGGAATCTAGCTTTGGTCTTTGACAGTTCAGGAGGGGCATTGAGGTGTGTGAGCACATACAGAATGTCAGAATACCATGGAGAGCTCTGAAACTTTTCCTCAACAGTAGGGTTAGGAAATCCTTCTTGCTCATCCAAGGCATCTACCATGTTTATGTCAAGGGCTTGTAAATTTGATTCAACCATTAGTTGAGCTAGGCCTTGACATTTGATCAGTTTTGTGGGTTTTATCTCAAGGTCATATTCTAGGATCACAACAATCCATTTTCCCCTCTTCCCATCTGGGCCTTGGGACAAGATGTCTTTAAACACTATGTGTGGCACGTAGGCTATGATGTGGGAATGAAATATGTACACCCTAAAGTCTTTCAAGGCCTTCAATAGGGCATAGGCCTGTTTTTCCATTATGTTGTATTTCAAGGGTGTATCCCTCAGAGCTTTGCTGAAAAAGGCAATAGGCTGTTCCATTCCCTCTGGGTTTTACTGCAGTAGGACTGCAACCACTGTATGCTCAGAGGAAAATGAAAATATCAGGAAATCCTTTGAGAAATCAAGGCTGATTAGGACGAGAGCTCAAGGGAGTGCAAGTTTAACTAATTCAAAAGATTTCTTAGCCTCAACAGTCCATTTAACTCCTACACCTTTCCTTAACATGTTTGTCATATTCCTAAGGTGTTCAGCTAGACTGGGAATAAACCTCCTTAAGAAGTTGATTTTTCCAATGAAGGACTACAACTCCTTGATGTTTCTCGGGTGTGTGATTTGTAGTATTCCCTCAACTCTTTGTGGGTCTATCTTAATCCCCTTCTCAGATATGATGTGGCCAAGGAGCTTACCTTCTTGCAGCCCAAATATAGTCTTTTTGGGATTCAATGACAGACCAAACCTTCTACATTTTCAAACACTCTTCTCAGATGTTTTAGGTGTTCTTCTTCAGTCTTAGAATAGACTGTTATGTCATCCAGATAGATGACAATGAAGTGCCCTATTTCATCTGAAAAGGCTATGTCCATTTCTCGTTGGAAGGTTGCACCAGCATTCATCAGTCCAAAGGGCATTTTTACATACATAAAAGTGCCCCATGGAGTGGTAAAAGCTGTCTTGAGTTGGTCTTCTTGGAGTACTAAAACTTGGTTGTAACCTGAAAAACCATCTAACAGGGAGATCCTTTTTGAACCTACTACTTTCTGAAGAATGTGTTCCATTTTTGGCAAAGGGTAATTGTCTTTGAGTAAGGCTCTGTTAAGATTCCTGAAATCAATGCACAGCTTGATCTCACCTATCTTCTTTCTTACAGCTACAAGGTTTGAGACCCAATCAGAAAACCTCACAGGAACTATTATTCCTGCCTCATACATCTTCTTTATTTCCTTTTCCACTGCAGGTAATTGTTTTGGGTTTATTCTGCGGAGTTTCTATTTGAAGGGTTTCTGATTTTCTTTCATAGGTATTTTGTGATGTATGACGTTTGTGTCATAGGCATTTAAGTCCTCATAGTTCCAGGTGAACACATCAATGAATTCCTTGAATAGGTCAATGTATTTCTTTTTCATGTTTGCAGGTAGGGACTTAGCCAATTTAATCATCTTGGGTTTATCTTAGTGCCTATGTTGCATTCTTCGATGTCAGAGTCTGCGTGTTCTATGGTGGGATTTTTTGCTACATCATCAAAGTCAAAAAGGTCGTCCAAAGGTGCCAGCCCCCTGGGTACATTCTTATCTTTGGCCTACAACACCTCTACTTCCTCATTATCCGCGTTTTTATGCTCTTCGTTTGGATTTCCAATCTTTTCGTTTAAAGTGTTTATTTCTATGTTACAGGGTGTTTATTCCTCATCTGAGGGCTCTTCACTTAGGCAACTATCATCAGATTTAGAGTCTGAATCGGAAAATTCAAACTCGTTCCTGCCTACCAGGAAATCTTCAATCTGCTTATCTCCTTCAAAAACCTGCCAATATTTTTCATTATCCAGCACTGCAGGTCTGAATTTGGTCTGAATGATGATTTGTTGGTCACTGGGAGGCTTGTGATATGAACTAGCCATGCAGGCTAATCCATTTGCAATTGCGTTCTGAATCCTAGGGACAAACACCAGTTCGTATTCTACAAAGGTTTTCAATAGATCCACAGCGTCATTCCTGTACGCTCTCAGCCTAGGATGTTTCGCTGTGTATTCACCATTTACTTGTTTTATGATCAACTAAGAGTCTCCATGCACGGCTATCCTACGGGCTCATAATTTTTTCAACAGATTCAAGCCTAGGATAAGAGCCTCATACTCTGCGATATTGTTTGTACATTTGAATTTCAGGTTACAGGCATGACTCTCTGCGTAGTCACTCTCTGTGTTATGTACCCACACTCCTGCTCCTGCATTTCTCTTGGTACATGACCCATCGAAATTAATTTCCCATAAAGGTTCTCTCTTGGGCTTAACATCATTTCGTTCTTGGTGTGGCGTATGACCTTGTGAAGAGTGACTAATCAGTTGCCTGCATTCTATTTCTTGTTCACTCTGAGTTTCTGTTTTAGTGCATTGTCCAAAGTTTTCTACATCGTTTTCTTCCGAGTCTAGAGTAGCCATGATGTTAAAGTCTATGGGCTCTGTTTCATTGTTTGTATCTCTATTTTTGAATTCTGGCCCCTCTAAGGATTCATCATTTCAAAGGATGAAGGAGTCTAAATCTGTGTGCACAGAGTATAGAGGGGAATTTTCAAGTTTTTCAGGGTTGCTGACCAAGAATTTCATTTGTGCCTCTCTATACAGTCTCCTAAGTTGGCTGGAGACAGGGATTGTGGCATATGCCCCATCCATCTGCATTGTACCTTGCAGCTTGGCTCCCCATGACCTTGACAGCAACATGCCATACTTAGGTGGCACATCTTCCACTACAACATCCATGACCATACATTTGGCTAGAATTTGGGTTAAGTTCACACATAAATATTTGATCAGGCCAAGACACTTTACTCTGCTAGAGTCAAATGAATAGAGGTCTTTATAGGGGCAAGTTATCTCTAGGCCTAATCTTTCCATAACTACCTTAGGCATCAAGTTGTGTGAGGCCCCAGAGTCATGCATTGCGTTGTGAAGGATCTTGTCGTGGATATTGAGACTGATATAAAAAGGGGGTACTACCCCTTCCTAAAACTTCCCTTCTATCTTTGGACCAAACAGAAAGGCTGGTTGATCATCACTCAGATTGACCGTGTCCCCATTTTCACCTAGATTTAAAGCTTTCAAAATTTGTCCTTTATATACATCCTGAGTGGCTAGCTCAGAGAGTGGGACAAAGATTTTAATTTTCGCAATCTCACTCTCCAAATTGAAAGTGGACTGACACTTTGGAATGTTCAACTCTGTTTTGTTAGCCATCACCTTGGTGGTAGAATCACTGGGCTGATTCTCACTATGTACAGGCTTAGGAACTGTTTTATCAGGAGCACTAATTGCAGTGCTAGTGCTACTAGTTGGTTGACTTTGTTTTTCAGTGTTTTGGTTGTCTTTTTCTTTGTTCTTCCCAGAACTCTTAGCTTCTGATTTGTTACTTTCAGTAGTTGCTTTAGAAGTTTTCTCAGGCCTTTTCTTGATGGTAATCTCAGAAGCTTTGGGTTTGGAATTGTCTAGGCTCTTTTTGCTTCTAAGTTCATACTGTTCCCTGACCTGCATGATGGCATTTTCAAAACCCAACCTGTAATCCTCAGATTTTGATCTTTCCTCATTCCAATATGAGGGTGAGGGCTGATATTCTTCTGTGGAATAGTTGTGGATTGAGTTTTATACCTCAAACATGTTTATTGTGTTTCCCTTAGACTCTTCTATGATTTCCTCATCTTCATCAAGAAAGTTCTCTTGAAATGGGGGAATAACTTGCTGATCTGAGTCTCTTTGTCTGTTGGGAGTGGTATTGTTTCTTCTAAAGTTTTGGTTTTGGTTATGATTTTGGTTTCTGTTCTGATTACTAACTGTGAAAACTATCTTTTCCATCATTTGCTGTAGCTTTTCCATGTTTTTAGATAAACGGTCATAATTGGGATCAGATGTGGAAGCTACAGTGTCATCTCTATATGTCACCCTCTTTTCAGCCCTCATTCTGGCTTTTTTCTCAATCAGATTAGCCTCTACATTCACTGCTCCCTTTTGCATGTCTTCCAATGTGTTGTAATCTCTCTCCCTAAGCTGGTAAGCCATGCTAGCATCAAAGCCTTCAGGGTATTTCACTAGGGCCAAACCTTGGGGAGGTTTCATATGTGGAGGAAGAGCATTATAAACGCTATTAAACCTTGTAGAGTAGTCATGGACACTCTCTCCCACGTTTCTTTTAAGGTTCTTGTATTCTGCTAAGATTTGGAGAGGGTTGGCCTTAACCTCCCATTTGTTTATGAAGGTTTGATATAAAGCAGGAAGATCTTGGATACTGTTAGGAGGTAGGCCTTTAAACCATTTCTTCACATCACCCCTTAAGCTCTGGGAAAAGATTCTCATTTTGACTGTATCATCATCTATCTCCATGTAATCAAAAGAATCTTCCATCCTGTCTACATGGTGCTGAGCTGTGGTGGAATCTTTTAGAGTGAAGTGCAGGATCTTTGATTGGTAATCGTTGGGTAAGGGCACTAGAGGCTGGGGTAATACCAGAGGTGCATACCAAGCTGCCATGATAATGTTCTAAGGAGGTAAGGGGTTGGATTGAGCAGCTGGTATATGGATAACAGGGATACTAGTACCAGCAGAAGTCTGTTGGGTAGATCTAGGGTGGCAGAGTCCCAAGTTTTGAATGAAGTGAATATCAGGAGGTGTATATGGAGGGGTTTCTCTGTCCCTAATGTGTTTACCACTATGAAATGGTGAACTGGGAAGCTCAAGGTCTGGCTAGTCTAGAACACTGAATGACCTAGTTCTTGGTAATCTATTTGGTAGGTCCTGGTCAAGATAAGTGTCTGATAGAGCTGTAAAGTATTTCGGTGCAGAGTTAGCTCTATGGATGTGGCTGGAAATAGTTGGTCCTTTAAGTGTAGAAGATCTCTTGAGGATGCTCTCAGGGTTGTCGACTATTTCAGGTGGGTTTGGGTTAGGATAAGCTCTTGTGTGAATGGTTCTTGAAGCCAGACTGCTGTTTTCCAACCAAGCAGCTTAACCCTACTTGTTACTTCTATTATGGCTGATGTTGTTATGGAGGATGGTAACCCAGTGGAGTCTTATGTGAACCAAGATAATCAGCAGGCCTACTGATCACCAGTAGAGTCTTTGATCGTTAAAAAACTAAGGAGTCGCCAAGTGGAAGGTTTAGAATGTTTCAAGAGAAGCACACTGTCCACCACAGTGTTTGTGTAATGTCATTTTTCAAGGATATCTTCAAACACAACAAACTCTAACCAGAGATGGACTGGGAGGGCTTTTACCAGATATTTCACCTCTGAAAGAGAGTGAGATTTGGAGGCTACCTGGCCCTTTCCAAACTCTGTCTAAGAGTGTGGGAGAAACACAACAAGTGGTGTAGAAAGTGAATTGCAAGTGGAAGTGTTTCACTGCCAACCTAACCATAGATTCTAGTTTTCTGAGGCTCTTGTGATGTAGTGAGATGGAACATACTCAGTCCCCAGTGGAGTCGCCATTATGTTGGGGTTCCCATGTTTTGGCCAGATTGGCAAGACCAAAAGATGAGACAACATCAGAACCACTTTCAGACCTCAGGATCTAGCCCTCCTGGGTCCAGAGAGGGATCTCTCTATATCAGCAAAGGCTTTATGTCTTTGAAGCTCTAAAATTAAGATATTAGGCTAGTTATAGGCTTAGGGTTTTTTTGTTTGGTTTTTGTGTGGTTGTTGGGAATCAGGAAATAAGGGTTCAATATAAGACAAGGATGTATAAAAATATTCTAGACAAAGGAGAGATAACTCAGAGAACATTTGAGACCATTGGGCAATGGAGTCAGGAAAGGGTTTACTTTCTAATCAATATGCAGGCTTTCAGTTGGGCTAGTCATCTAAAGCATTGGATCTTAAAGATGATAGTGTGACATGAAATGATAAGAGGGAGGGTGAAAGCAAGGAAACCTCCAAGGTGACCTTTTAGAAATCAGATCCAGGGACAGGGCTTTCCATTGGAAAACCTATGTTCCAAAACCTAAAAGGTTAACTCTTCAGACAAGGAACATTAAAGATTTAGAACACAAAGGTGGAAACCTGAGATCAGAGAGAGAATTTGAACTCTCAATGCTTTGGTATCTAGCTTAAGGGAACTTAGAAAGGTTTAATCACGTGAAAAGGACTCTAGTGAGGCAGAGACAAAGATCTAAACTCCCAGTATCCCAATTCATTTAATCAAAGCCTAACAAGAACATCTGAGAACAATTTCATTAATTTGTACATTAGCTAGCAGCATATGTTTTGACCACTACACTGGTTAAATTAGCTTGAAACAATCCTCAGATAACACATACAACAGAAAACATTGAAGGCAAGGAGAGCAGAAACATAGGTTACCTAACAAGGGCAAATCCTATGCCAGATTTCTGATGCGAGCCAGTAGAAATGAAATCTAATGAACTACAAGGTAAAACAAATACAGAGATAGAAAAACATCACCGCTGCTTCAAATCAAGATCCAAAGAAATGTGCTTGTCATATTAAAGAGCAACACCAGTCATGTACAACATTGTCAACATCTTGATATTTAGTCTGAAAACATCTTCCTCAGCATATCTTACAACTTTACACAGAGACTATGTCTCAAAAGGAACAACTTGCAATTCTCAGATATCTGATCAACAACCTTTGCAATGTTTTCCCATGAGTTTTTATAGCTGAAAGAGAGACAGAGGGGTAGATGAAAACTAAATGTAGCATTAAAACTCAGAAGAGGAAGAGGGCCGAGGCCTCATTCTGTTTTAAATTCTGGGCATTTATCTTCAGTACTATTTGGATGAAAGAATGGTCTTCGTCAGGCTGCAATTTACTCCAGGTATGCCTCTGATGTACTTGCTGCAGTGCCACTGCAATACTCTGGTGAATAAACCGAGGTGGATAAAAGACTGTGAGGTCTTCCATACCGCATAACTAATGCATTGGTAGCATAGGACTATTGTCAGGGCAAAAATTTCCTTAGGGACACGAAATAGCATGCAGATGGTATGGGCACTTTGTCCTTTTATGGAAGGAACATTCTGCTGATGTAAAAACCTGATAGTATTGTTTTCTGCATGCTGGACCTACTGTGTGATCCATGATGTCTTCGATCTTGTACCCTTGTATTTTGATGAAATCTTTCCTACAGAGACCCCCCCGAACATTTTTCTGCTACATCGGGTTCTAATAGTGGCCCTTTCGGCCTTTTTCCCTGTGCTCTGTGCGATGATAACTGTGGCTATGAACCATGGCAGTTTCCACCACCTGTAACCCTGAAAAACACACAAACGCGTTAAGAAATCGTGCATGGGGTCGGATGATGTGGATGACTGTGAAAATGGCAACGCGGCGTGGATAAGGATGATGAATGCAGAGGATCCTGTGGAGGAACGCCGTGGAACAGCGGGAGATGCATTTGGAAAGGTGGCGAGATTGGAAATTTAAATGTAAAACCTTAAAATTCCACCTTTGAATGAAATAATTTGACGAAAATATATGAAATGGGTGACGTGGCAGGACCCGGTCAATGGCGGGGCATGCATTCAATTCTAACCGTCCGATCTCAGGAGGAGATCAATGGTGGAAAACACATTGGAGGGCGATAGATGGTGGGCCAGGGGTCCCTTTGCCTTGAGATAACTCCCGAGCATCTTCGTGGCGCGATCACCGTTGGATGGACAGCTTCAGATCGGACGGTGTACGCGCATATCGCGCTGGGTCCACAGTCGAATGTTAATGCGCGATGTGGGCGGTTTTTTAAATAGTGCTCGGAGACACGTGTCATGCGGTGAATGGCATCGCTGCGAAATGAAAAAAACCACCCACCTTCCAAAGGTGGTGTGATAGAAACCGTCAGTTTTTGAACCATGTTTGCCTGTGGGGACCACCGGAGTGAATGAGCTGCGAGCCGTCGATCTGTGGGTCATATGGATGGTGGATATGCAATCGGAGGGGTGAACGGGGGGGAGGGGGGGGGGGGGGGGCACGGACGCTATGGAGTTTGCGAAGACCGTCCGATCTATATAGATCAATGGTTAATAGCGCTCTCGATATCCAATTTCGATAAGCACTTTCCGGGCTAGCGCTTGGTTCTAGCGCCCAGGTCATGTGGGGAAATGGTTTTGGGGGCTGGCCGAAGGGGGCTAGGTTCTATATATGTTAAAAGGTGGGTTTTCGGCCCTTTTTAATGCAATTTGAGGCCAGAAAGGGGTAACGATAGAGGAAAAAAAGGGGGGGATTAAACCAAACAAGGGGTGTGTGTAGGATTTAAAGGGGAAATGGGTGGTTTAGGGGATTTTGGGAGGGATTTATGGGGTAAAAAGGGGGACTTTGTCGAAGGGGAAAAATGGTTAAAATGGGACATTCTACAGGGATACAAGGGGATAATGAAGGCCTTTTGGAGCGCAATTTTTTACAATCAGTGAGACCTTTTGGATGGAAACAACAATGGGGATCTTTAAAAAGGCAATGGACCCACAGAGGCTTCAAGGACGAGAGATTTTCATGGGAAATGTATCTCTTGAAGGCTCATAAAACAACTTAGCCACCTGTTTGTTTGACAAAATTTCATAGGGGGCTAACAAGTGGTAATAATAATTGTTTGGTATATTAATGTAATTATTTCAATGTCAAACCAATTAATCATGCATTGTCGACGTGCTTACTAATCGATATCAACGATTCTGTACTAATCATGTTAAAATATATTTTTTGAAATTATTAGGATTCTAGTGATGATGAGTGACTTACCTACCATATTCTGTTGCACCCCATGACAATGTCAAATTGAGAGAAGGCTGAATTAAGAGAAAAAATCGAAGATGAACGATACCATGAATGTTTGAATCAATTGCCTATTCAATTCCCACTACGTCCAGATTCACCAATTAGGAATGAACACAACAATAGTAGTTCTTCACAAGCTGTAAATGGAGGAAATCAAATAGAGGTTGGTATGGATAATTACTTAAGGGATACGACTGCCATGGAGATAATGTTGTTAGATGCATTCTAGAATGATGATCAGCTAGGGGATGATACTTATATTGTTGTTACCTTTTTCGAAAGCCTTAAATTTGCATCCACCACCCCTCTCTTTGGACTTGGCGGTTAGTCAAAGTCTACCAGTTGGGCACAACGATGTTACTGTACTACTTGAAAGCAAAGTTTGGCTTGTCGAATGCATGTTTCTCAAATTTTTTGAGGTAATTGGCCATCAAGTCCCTTATATTTTGAGAAATATAATCACACAATGAACATTAAAAATGGTCATTTTTATGAACGTTAATAATTATCGGCATTAATGTACATTTAATATTTTCCATGAACTCATCATTCCAGAGTTGATCCAGGGTTCATCATTCCAGACTTGCGCTCGCCTGAGAGTGCATTGGTTAAAAGAGAGACAGTGTTATTCCTACTGCACCGCCATCACTCTTTACTCTCTGGGTTCAGCTCCAATGGAGGCCAGCGGGGGTGCTAAACCTGCCCCTCCCTTGCCCGATTTGATAGATTTCAAGAAGCTCATCGCTGGTTCTCACAAAAGACCAATATCTGAGGCACAACAGAAGTTCGTTAAAAATCTGGATTGCATCCCAATTGTCGAACTACCAATAGTAGAGACTTGTAGATCCGCAGTTAATCTAGCAGACAGAGGGCTCATTGGACAATTTACCATGCTCTGGCCCTCTCCCAAATCCGTTGAAGCATGGGTGCAGAGAAACTGGACGCCGCTTGTTTCTGAAGGAATCAAGAGACATTTTGTTGGAAAAGGATTCTATGTGTTCGTGTTTTAAAGCTCGGATGACAAAAACCTCATTTTCAGAAATGGTCCTTACTTCATGGGGCCTCAGGGTTTATACTTGAACAAATGGACCCCTGACTTTGACCCAGCCCAGGACGTTCTGTCTGCTATTCTAGTCCGGGTCTGTCTACCTCATCTCCCACTACATTGCTAGAATCAAAAATATCTACAGGCTATCGGAAACTCGCTTGGAAGGTATATCGATCAAGCTGTTCGAAAAGACCAATACTCCTACACACAGATCTGTGTGGAGGTTGATCTGGAGGAAGGGTTACCAGAGGCAATCAAACTTACAGTCGCTGAATGGTCGCACATTCAGGAGCTATATTATGAGCAGTTACCCTTCAAATGCCGACATTTTCACGGCTTTCGCAAGACACTGCAAAAAAAAGGAAGGAGAGGAGAGCGAGAACGTGAAAGCAGAACAATGGACCACAGTGTAGAAAACAGGGACAACAAAACCCAAAACCAAAATAATTCCAAAGGGAAATAACCCTGAACCAAAGGGGCAAGAACAAAAATATGGGACCTCCATCCCCACCTCAAAATCAGGAGATCAAAATGCATAGTCCAGCAAGGCCATAGAAAATCTGGAAGCAAACAGGAACAACATCCCCACCTCGAAATCAGGAGATCAAAATGAAGAGTCTAGCAAGGTCATAGAAACTCCAGAAGCAAACAGGAACAACAGCAATCAATCAAGATCCTCCCCTATCGAGAAAGGAGGAGAGGAGCAAGGGAAAACCCCCGAAGTAGCTCCCTCTCCCTCATACGCCGATGTAGCAAGAAAGAAAGTGTATGAATCACCAAGCTCCTCGGAGGACGAGATCATTGAAAGGCCTGTCAAAAGAGCAGGAAGAAAGTTTCGCAGAGAAGTGAGGGAGGAAGAAGCGGAAAGACAAAAGACTCAAGGAAGCCATCCCACTATAGAAATGTCAATTAGAAGAAACAAAAGGACAAGGCCACCAAAAGGAGGAGGCCCAACTTCCCCGAACAGTAAGTAATGAGAATAGTCTCTTGGAATTGTAGAGGGCTCGGGAATCCTATGAAAATAGAAGCGGTCAAAGATCTTATGAAAGCAGAACCTGCAGACATCCTATTGCTCCTAGAGACAAAATTTGAAGGGGAAGCCCTTCTTGAGATCAACAAAAAGAAATGGCAGAAGAACACAGAAAAAGCAATAAGCGTAAGAGGCTCCTCGGGTGGAATAGCAACCCTGTGGAAGGAAGATCACTTCAGGCTCGTCAATTCACACAACACACAACACTGGTGTTTCACTGAGCTGAAGCATATATCAAGTAAGTTAACCATTGCACTATTCAATTTATATGTTCCGGTATTTTATTCTGAAAAGAAAGACTGTTGGAAAACATTAAATGAGTTTTTGCAACTGAATTCTCCAAACAATATAATCATAGCTAGAGATCTAAATTTAGTAATGAATGAAAAAGAAAAGAGAGGGGGTAGGAACAACAAGGATTAGATGATCCAGGTAGTAGAAGACATGATAAAACAATGGGATCTATTGGAATTTAAACGAAGAAAAGGGCTCTATACCTAGACAAATAACAGGACAGGGGAAGAACATATTTCCGCCAGACTGGACAGGTTCTTAGTCCAAAGCACAATGTTGTTTGAATGGAAGCTCATCTCATCAGCCATCCTTCCAAAGCTCACCTCAGATCATAAGCCCATCCGGCTATTGCTTGAGGAGGAAGAGAATTTGGGGCCAATCCCATTCAGATTTAGCCCTCTGTGGAATGGAAAGAGCGGCTTTGAAGAGACGGTCCGAATGGCATGGAACACCTCAGTTAATGGCTCTCCCAATTATGTATGGGAACAAAAATTAAAATTAACAAAAAAGGCACTCAAGGAATGGAGTAAACTTCCAACAAATACACCCAAAGACCAAAGAATCGAGGCAATAAAACATTTGGAAATACTACAAAGTGCAATGGACACAATTGATATAAACCAAACAGAATTAGAAAAGGAGCAAGTTGCCCAATGCAAAACATTCCTCTCCTTCAAAAATGAAGAAGAGTATTGGAGACTAAAGTCTCGGAGTCTTTGGCTGGAAGCTGGAGATAGAAACACATCATACTTTCATCGAAAATGTAGAGCTAGACTCTCCAGGAATCACATCTCAGAGATCACTTCCTCTGATGGGAGACTTTGCAAAGGAATAGAACAGATTAAATCTGCTGCAGTATTACATTTCCATCATCTTTAAAGCAAAGAGAAAGAGGATTGTGAAGAAGATAAAAAAGAATTCCTGAAGAACATTCCGGCATTGGTCTCCACAGAGGACAATACAACATTATTGAAGCAAACAAATGAAGAAGAAATCAACAATATAATTTGGTCCATGAATCTTGACAAAGCCCCTGGGCCAGATGGGTTCACTATTCACTTCTACAGGATATGCTGGGATATAATAAAAACAGATCTAATAAGAATGATGAAAGGATTCTTGAAGAAAGCAAAAATGGGGGGTAGCACCAAGTCAACCTTCCTCGCTTTAATCCTGAAAGAGACAAACCCCTCCTCCTTTGATAGGTTCAGACCAATCTCTTTGTGCAACACCTCATATAAAATTATTGCAAAACTTCTTGAAAATAGAATAAAGCCACTACTGAGAAAAATCATATCAGATTCACAAGGGGGTTTCGTCAATGGGAGACATATCCTGGACAACGTAATCCAAGTCCAGGAAGTCATGCATTCCAGCAATCTTAGAAAGGAGAAAGGTATGTTGATCAAGTTAGACATGGCTAATGCCTTCGACAGAGTCAAGTTGTCCTATCTATATCAAGTTCTAATTTCCTTTGGATTTGATCAAGAGTTTGTTAATCTGATCCAAGCATGCACCAGTAGTCCATGGATTGCACCTTTGGTAAATGGGAGGCCAGCTGATTTCTTCCAAGCCACAAGGGATTTGAGACAAGGATGTCCCCTTTCTCCTTTCCTCTACATCTTAATGGCGGACACGTTGAGCAGAAAGCTGGAGCTTGAAATGATAACAGGAATAGCCCCAGGTTTAAAAATAAGAAAGGACCTTAAAGCAATAAACCATGCACTGCTCGCGGATGACTCCCTCATGCTGGGTGGAGCTTCATCTAGAATAGGATCTACATTCAAAAACACTATTCAAGCATATTGTAAAGCATCTAGAGCTCTAATCAGTGAAAGGAAAAGTGTATTTTATAGCTGGAATACAGAGGAGGAAGAAACTCAAAACATAGCTAACATCTTGGGGTTTAATGGATATGCAAAATGGGAAAAAATCAACTATCTTGGACTGCCACTAACACTGGGCACAAACAGAGTCAATCTGTGGGAAGGAGTAATCACAAAAATTAGAGGTAAAATCGCTGCATGGGGTGGTCAATGGCTAACTCATGGAGGCAAATTAACCCTTATAAAATCAGTGTTGTCTTCTATGCCAATTTATCAAGCATCATACCTGATGGCTCCCAAGTTGATTTCAGGACAAATTAATAAAATCATTAGGGATTTTCTATGGCAAGGAGGCAAAGGAAATCAGAGGAAATTTCATCTGGTGAAATGGGAGATAACAAAGCAAACTTTGAAGGAAGGAGGCCTTCAAATTCGAGATCCGGACTTTGCCAACGTATCTCTAGGATGAAAAATACTTTGGAAACTCCACAACAAACCCAATCATCCTGTCAGCACAGCTCTGAGGCATAAATACCTCCCAAATGAAAATCTAAGAAACTTGCAAATTACAAACAACAAAAAGAGCTCGCTGTTATGGCAGTTATGTACTAAAGGGCAGAGTTTTTTCACCCGGAATTTATATCGTATCCCAGGGAATGGGAAATGCGTCAAGATGCTAACTGATAGTATAATGGGACATTCGCCATTAGCCACACAAGACAACCTGCATGAGATATGTGAGTATTTAGAAAACAAAGGGGACAAGACGCTCTACGATATCTCAAAGTGGAACGAGTCCGTGCTCTGGATTGATTGGGAATTCAGAGATATCCCAACTCACCTGTTGCAGCAATCAGAAATGCTCAAACAGGAAATTCGTGAGGCTGCCCCGGTGCATAAATCAGAAGAGGATAAATGGGGATGGGGACCTACAGGAGCATACACCTCAGCCAAAGGATATGAATTGATGCAAACACACAGAGACCGAATTCATCCAGCAAAATTCTGGAAAGAGGTATGGGATCCAATGGCGTTGCCCAAGGTAAAATTATTCTTCTGGACTCTAATGCATAGAAAGATCCTGACCGGTGAAAACCTTATGAAAAGAAACATTGCAGGTCTGCATAGGTGCACACTTTGCAAAGAAGCCATGGAAACCACAGATCATCTATTTGTTGAATGTCCATATGCAAACAGAGTTTGGACCCATACTCTTCAAGGTTTAAAGGCTGTTATCCCCACTAAAACTTCAGTTGTGGACCTATTCCTCTCATGGAAAGAGCGATACCCATCGCTCTCCCTAAACTCATCATGGGCCAGAATCTGGATCACTCTCCCCAAGCTAGTGTGTTGGAAGCTATGGCTAGCTAGAAATGAGCAGATATTTAACAATGTAAGTTGGACCCCCAACATTGTAGCAGCAAAAGAAAAAGGACTCCTTCTAGAAATTTTGAATTCTCAGAAAATCAAAGAGGAAAATTCGATGCAGCAAGAGGAAAAGAATTGGCTTGGCATTCAAGCATTCATCCAACGGATACACAGCACAAAAAAACCCCTCAGAAATCCTGAGTGGAGGCTAAGAGAAAAGGATGATGCTTTTCAGAATTGGTGGAGGAAGCAAGGAATAACAACAATTTTTTTTTACGGTGCCTCTAAAGGCAACCCTAGGACAACATGTGCTGGAGGACTCATATACTCTTCTGATGGAGGCATCATAGAAACCTTCACTTGGGGTCTAGGACAACGAACTAACAATCAAGCAGAAATCCTTAGCCTGTTAAAATTTTGCCAAATAGCCAAAGAAAGAGGACATCGGAAGCTGCAAGCATTCGGAGACTCAGAAATCCTGATCAAAATAATACATACGCAAGGCCAATTCAATGAAGTTGGTTTAAACAAGAATCTGCAAAGGCTGAGATACCTCCTCCAAGACTTCACTTCCTTCAAATGCTATCACATTCTCAGAGAATCAAACAAAGAGGCATAATTCTATGCCAATAAAGGCTGCCTCCTTGACCAAGGAGATCTAAGCACAAATGGTGGAGATCCAGAAACAATCTATATACCATGAAATTCGAAAATTGTTGGAAACAGAAAATGTAAAAGAATTGCACCGAAAGATGTAAGGCAACGACCATTCGGAGTTCCCTACTAATAAAATCCATACCCGTTTTAGTTAAAAAAAAAAATATTGTCCATGAACAACTACAGGTTATTCAAAGATAAGGTTATTATGAGTGATAATGTCTTGCCCGATAGCTATGAAGAGGCAAAGAAATTGTTGAAAATGTTGGGTGTTGAGTACATATCATATCATGCATGTCTAAATGATTGTATTATATATAGAGGAGAATATGTAGACAAAGTGATGTGTCTGAAATGTGGGCATGACAGGTATGATAAATAAAAAAAGAAGGGTAGATCACATGGTCCTCCTTTTAAGATACTGAGGCACATGCCTATAATCCCAAGGATTCAAAGGCTCTTTCGTTGCAAATAATTAGCTATGTTGCAGGGATGGCATGCTTCACACAAAAGTGAGTTGGGAGCTATGCGAATCTCAACAGGTTCAATATCAATGAAGCATATAAAGGATACATGGCCCTAAAAATTCAAGGATGAAGTACGAAGTCTACGACTCAGCATAGCCATGGATGGCATCAACCCATATTCCCTCCCCCCATCGTTGTCCGTGAAGAATGAACATCTTATGTTGGATCTCATAGTCCCCGGTAGAAGAAAAGTGAAAAATATGGATGTCTACTTACAACCACTGGTAGATGAATTGAAGGAATGCAATAACGAAACTAGCTGAATGGATTAGAGCATATGAGAGAGACACGGAGAAGGATTTCATAGAAATGTTCGAGTCAAATGGGGAACCTATGTTCAATGATCCAGAATTCTTCGACACCTATGTTGAGAAATTTCCCCTTGGGATGAAAAGGAAATCTATCTTTTATAACCTCCTATATTGGGAGCATCTTAAGATTACCCACTTGTTAGATCCCATGCATATATTTAAAAATGTTTCATCTTCTTTATGGAGGCACATATCATAAAAAAAAAGTGACACATTGGCTGTTAAGAAAGATCTTATTACTTCAAAAAGTAAATAGAAACATTAGCCAAGACGATTAGAAAGTACATGATCAGAGGCAGCTGGTCCCTCTAATTGGTATTTCAAAGAAGGTGATGTCCCATGGATTTAAAAAAAAGATGATCTTTCTTTAGCAAAGGAAGTTATAATGGGTGTGAGGGTGCCATCTTCATATGGGTCTTCACTACGGCACTGCTTCACCATGGATGGCCATTTGTCGAGGTTGAAATCGCATGACCATTTGAATCTTCTAAGAGTACGTATAATGTCAAAAGCATGATTTATTATTTTTTATATTAATAAATTTTATCCCATTCATGGATCATAAAACATAACTAATTTTCTATATTATTGCATGTGTTTATAACTTTCCAGTGTCATAATCCTTTGTTCGTGCCTGGGTGTGTGAAACATGACTTCCCCCAAGACCTAGGATGTGCCATATCTAAATTATCTGTATTTGTACATTGGATCACGTCAAAGGAGATTCATGTGGCTAGAATTCCATGGTGGCGTCAAGAGATAGTTGAGATTGTTTGTAAGTTTGAGAAGGAACTATCAACGAGTTTCATGGACTTGCAGGTTCATCTTCTAATCCACCGAGTAGACGAGGTTGAATTATTTGGGGTGGTTTCTTGTCATTGGATGTTCTTCTTAGAGAGGTACATGAAGAAATTGAAAGGTTTTACAAATTTAAAAATTACAATTATGGTAATTTAACAAAATTTATGGTATACATTTTACTTACGGTAGTTATGGTTTAAAATTGACAATTAATTTACAGTTTTACAAATTTACAAATTTACAAATTTTAAGAAAATTGAATGATGACAATACGTACAATTACAATTACAATTTTATAATTTCACAATACAATTACGTACAATTACAATTACAATTTTACAATTTTACATATAATTAAAAATTAAAATTTCAATTACAATAACGACATAATATTTAATAAGTATCATGATTTAATATTAAAAATAAACAGCATGATCATGATAACCATCGTACAAAAATTATATTCTAAAATACACATTCAAATTCGCTAACATCATCAAATCATCGTGATCATGAACATCTAACAAAACAAAAGCATTGTATAACATCATCACAACACAACCATCAAATATACATCTCATGATGAACACCGACATGTAAATTAAGGACATCAACATGAACATAAAATACACAGACCATATATATAATGTCAAAAATATACAACTGTAATATAACTTCATATAAATGTCAAATATCTGGTGGTACTACATCAATACTAGTACTAATCGAGGCCTGCTTAGTCGATGGTGCAACCTCATGCTCAGAAAGATGACATGTTTGCTCCAGAGGTGCTTGTTGATCAGTCGATGATGCAGTATGCTCAGGAATTGTATGTTGACGAGTCTTCGATGGTGCAGCCTACTCAGTGGATGGTGTAGCCTGCTCAGATGGACCTGTCTGCTCAGGATTAGGTGCTTTCTCAGTTGATGGCCGTGCCTGCTCAGGACTAGGTGTGTGTTGAGATGGTGTAGACTGCTCAGAAGATGTCCGCTGACCAGGACTAGATGCTAGCTGCTTATGATCTCTGATGCAAGGTGAAGGAGAAGGAGGTGGAGTACTAGAATGATGATCACTCCCCTCCTGATCATGATTATCAAATGAGATGCTCTATCATGCATCTCCATGACACCTATCCCTCCTAGTTTCCAGTACTCTGGAAGCTCAAATGATATGATGCATGAGGGTCATCATATCGCGGGGCATGTGTCTCCAAAGATGTGTGAGCCTACGATCAGCCTAGATCTCTCTGATCGTATTAGGGTAGACTCCCTCATCAACCAAGAGTTGACACAGTCAGTCACCCAACTCCATCCTGAATTAGGTGTTCGACCTACATCGCACCCCCGTGGTATCTGCACCTGAGGATTAGGTCTGTCACCATGATCTTCTACCTCTGCCATCTCCTCGTCAACATCTACACCTTGATCATTTGGTGGGGATGGAATCATGTCCCCAACGAATGTCCCAATATCTACAAAATATATAGTGCACAACAATAAGTAGACAATTTCATTAAATTTTTTAATAAAACAAGTTAAATAATGTGTTAGGATAAATTTGATAATTCTAATTAATTAATTAATACAATAAAACAAAACTATATTAATTTAAAGAAAACACTAATATTACCTCTTGCATCTGGTGGCTCAT
Organism: Pinus albicaulis; assembly: GCA_034641835.2. NCBI lineage: Eukaryota > Viridiplantae > Streptophyta > Pinopsida > Pinales > Pinaceae > Pinus > Pinus albicaulis. The sequence goes on from CM076580.1 coordinate 1,306,073,649, forward strand.
CCTCTGTGAAGAGGATGTTGGTACACCCTTGCCAATCTTAACCAACATATGGACAGGACACCATCACGAATGAGTGATCATCAACAATGGCTAGCAACTCTAGTGCATTAGTATATATCTTGGCTAGAAAGTCAGACTGACCCCTCTTGGGCATCATCTGGCCCCACATATGCATCCATACATGCAACATTGACCTACAAGGCTGCCAAACAAAAGTAGGTCTTCTCTCCGGAAACCTCTAAAAAAATAAACAAAATAACTCTGAAGAAAAATGGAAGGTCAACCTCCCATGTGCCTGAGAATGACATCTAACTAATGTTGTACAAAACTGTCGCAAAAAAATTGTAGACCATCTCACAAGTCGTGGCACCTGGAATAAAGAATCAACATAAAATAAAAGCAAGCAACTAATTCATTTCCCGTCACTCGTATAGTGTGCAATGGTTGTTAGTAGTAGTGAGAGGCACCTCACCTCCTCTGGACCAAATGAAGAAATACGTAATTGACCACCAGACACTTGAAAATCTGCAAGAGAAACTATTTCGTCCCTAATGTATCTCTAGGAGTACGCCAACTAAATCCCTGCTACATAGCCGACGGGGAAATCTGGGAACTGGGGAAAATCCTGCCCTCTCCTAGATATGCCAATAATAAAATATATGTCCTCTTTAGTGGGCTCGTACCACTGGTCAAGACCAACCCAGAAAGCTTGTCGGTGGGCATCCCACCTGTAGATCAGTTGTCCCAATAACCCACTATGGCCCTTCAAGGATGTATCCTCCTCGTAGAACTTGAGGAGGCCTACCTCCCTTAGGAACAACTAGTTGGCTGCCATAATAGGGTGAGGGTACACAAGTCTCTCCCTCTCTTGTGCCTCCCACAGCTGACTCATGTTATAACGGTCCTCCATATGTTCTTGTTGTTACCATTGTTCTCTCTATGGACGTCTTTGAATGATTCAAAAAATAAATACATTTTTTTTATTAAAAGAGAAATGTATTTACACACACACACACACACACACACACACACACACATATATATAATTTTTTTGAAAAAAAATAGTCAGTGCGCCCAAAAAAATAGTCACGCACCATTGCTGGTGCATTCTTTTTTATTGCGCACCACGTTTGGTGCGTGTGGAAAATGTTCGTGAAATGCCAAAGAAGGGAATATTTTTCTGTGGTGTGTTGACCAAACTATCTATCCCAGGGCGGATATTTTGGTCAACGCACCGCCCAACGCTAGTACATGGTCAACGGTGCACTCTTGTAAATGACTGCACCATTTACTATGTATTTTTGTCAGGCGGGTGGCGCGCTGACCTAACCATCTGCCCCGGGGAAGATAGTTTGGTCAACGCATCACCCAAATACACTACTTGGTCAATGGTGCAGTCCTGTAAATGACTACACTGTTGACTATGTAATTCTGTAGGGCGGGCGGTGCGCTGACCTAACTATCCACCCCGGGGCTGTTAGTTTGGTCAATTCATCATCCTCTCGACATTATTACATAGTCAAATGTGAAGTTGTTTAAACGACTGCACCACGGTGTTATTTTTAAAATTATATCAGTGCATTTTTTTTTCAGCACCGCATCGAAACCCAATGTGATTTCCATTAACACCATTCGCGGTGCGCCCTGTAAATTTACAGGCAACATCGCGAATAGTGCGAGCCAAACGACTCGAACACACCACACATTTTTATTATTATTATTTTTTAAATGGTTTATTTTAAATTAATTTCAAATTTTAACCCGCTAAAAGGTTTAGTTATTGAGAAACAAGTAGATTACCTGTACATTTGCGCGTCGAGGAGGCATATTTGCTAAGGAATAGAAGAAACCAAATTTTCCCACCGTTTTCGAAAATTCGAACTCCACACAGTGGGAAATGGACGACAACAATGTGTGCAATGGGAGCATAGATGGTAGGGTGCCTCACAAAAGACCAACTCACACTGGTGATTGAGAGGTATAGAGCACTGAACAAGTAAAAATGAGGTTTTTACAGCCGGTAATTGTTTTTTAATTAACCCTTTTTTGGTGCATGGGATTTTGAGACGCACTGAATGGTCTTATCAATGGCGCACCACACATCGTTACGGTGTGTTGGATTATGTAGATGAACCGAGCCTGTTTATACGTAGAGCACTGATGCATTAGAGTACTTAGACGCACCGGGTGGGTTTATATGGAGAGAACCGTGTCTAGTGTGCCAATTTTTAGCACGCGTAAGTGTGTTTTGCATAAAATGCACCAGTGCGATTTATGATGAGAAACACACCACAAAAAAAAACATCTGCAAAAACATCCACCCACAAACCTCCTCTAGAGACCTCTACTGAAAATGGATATCTGGGCTATTTTTATAAGGGGTAACTCAAAAACATCTGCTAGAGGGTCTTTTCCTTCTTGTGCATGTACAAGATCCTTGCCTTCAAAATTCCTCATATCGATTTTTGGAATATGGTGGTTCTTCAATCCAACATTAGAGTCTATGAAATCAGGATTAAGATTTATTTTGTTCTCATCATGACTTTTCTCTACTACCTTTTTGCCATTAGGAAGCTTTTCTTCTAGAAATTTTGTGAAACCTTCCTTCAAATCATCCATGTCTTTCTTCAAATCTTACATGTTGCCTTTCAGTTTTGCTTCTATACCTTCCATGCCATTCTTCAACCCATCCATGTATGATTTTAAATCATTCATGTAACCTTTTAAACCATCCATGTCACCTTTCAGTTCTTCTTTGGTTGCTCTTTGTGAGAGCGGAATTTGTTGTACTTGGTCCCGCAACTTTGATATATCATGTTGCACTTCTTCCTCTTCATGTGATCTAAATGGAGTATGTTAGTGTCACTGTGCTAATTACTCTTTCAGATTATGAATTCAATGTCTTATGTGTGCTTAAGGGTTCAAATTTTGTTGCAAATTATCAAGTCTCATGAGTGTTTTTCATGTCAATTTAGTGAAAAATTTAACATAAAAAAAAGAGATGAAAAACAACAAATAAAGCACATAACATAACCATACATAACATTAACACATGTATTTGATGAAGGAGTTCACCCCTCCTGGGATACATCTCCTTGGTCCAGTTTCCATGGCACGGGCCTTTATATTATTCTCAAATTGACCTGTTTAAAATGCTCCTTTTATCCTGTAACCTACTCCAATGAGTCCAGAATGGCTCAAAATGGTCAGCTATCCTCTTTATGAGCCTGAATTGGTTGAAAAATCCAAAATTTATGACCATTTTATTTTTCCCACTATTTCAGGCCCTAAACTAGCTAACTGCAACTAAAACTGGAAGTCTGTCGAATCTTGGGGTCCGCCAAGTTAATTCGCAATTAATATTAAATGGGATTTTAGTGCTAGTTAAGCACAATTAAGTGCTAAAAATTCACTTAAGTTAATCCAAAATTAAAATTGGATTAGGCGCTAGTTAAACTAGTTTAATGGTTAATAAATCGTGGTTATGGCCTTTAATCTCTGCATTAGTTTGGAGTTCCTCCGATGTTTATGCCACAAGGTCTTATGGACTGCATTAGGGGAATTTTGAGGTCTAAAATGGCCCTCCTAAGAAATTTTTTTAACCAAAATAAACTTTATAAGAACCAATAGGATTCAAGATGATGATGTCAACCATGGGAGATGATTCACCATTTTTTAAGTAAAAGGGTAAAATGATTAAAAAATATAAAATAATAAAAATACTTTTTCAACTCGTATTTTCAAATTATCTCCCAAAGTATTTACTCAAATTCCGAGTGAGAGTACTCATTGGATGCAAAATTTAATTCTTCATCCATGGAGGACTGATGTTGAATACTTTCGATGGACCCTGCTACACAAAAAATGAGAAATACATGAAAAATGTGATTGCAATCACGTTTTTCATGTATTTCTCATTTTTCTTGTAACAGGGTCCATCGAAAGTATGCAACATGGTACTCCTTGGATGAGGAATTAAATTTTGCATCCAACGAGTACTCCTGCTCGAAATTTGAGTAAAAACTTTGGGAGATAAGTTGAAAATACGAGTTGAAAAAGTAGTTAGGAGTCCCATTTTAGACCTCAAAATTCCCCTAATGAGGGGCTGGCCCTCACCTTCCCCCACCATTATACAACATGAAATTTAAATATAAGCAGAATCTTATGATTGTTAAGAACCATGTGTAGGTGGGCTGGTAGGGCGTGCAGATGTGTGGTGGGAGGTCACAGGGTTGAACCTTGGCGCCTCCACTCGGACTTAGAACAAAATTTTTATACAGCCATACAAACTTGGGGTTGGGGGGGCATGTGGAGGCACCAAGCTGCACCACGTGTCCTCACTCGGTTGGCCTAAAAATGCACCAATAAAACTTCACCACATCACCCCAATTCAGACCAGTGCCATGATGCCACTTGGAAAATTACCATTCGCCAGAGAAAATGCCAAGCAAATGAGCCTACATATTCAGCATGCCATGTTAGCAGTACGGACTGCTGATTGGGCATCTGACTGTCATTTAAAAAAAAAAAAAATTGTTTAGCAAAGTGGACATAACTCATTTCCGGGAGCATACGAAGACCATTGTTCGTGAAACAAAGTGCACCAGATTCAGAATGGCAAGCACTACGCGATCTCCCCACTGCTTTAACCCCAAAAGATCATATTCAACATAAATGGTGGTGAGGGCATGCTTCCTCACCTTCCTAATTTCAATCCATTCAGTATTTGAAGGATTTTTTACTTTAAGCCCCACTCGAAGATAGTCGACACTTCCTCTTGTCAATGTCATTATCCTCCTATCAAGTATGGTGTCTTGCTATAGCTCAACAAATAAATCTGGAGAAAAATCTTCAATAGATGGTAGCTGAACATTCTCTCCTTGATCTTCAATCAAAGGAGGCTCATACAATCTCAAATTTTCAACATTAACAATTGAATAAATTTTCATGTATGAAGGCAAATCAAAAGTTGATGGCATTGTTACCAAACTTTCCAGAATTTTGAAAGGACCATAACGGATTGGTTTCAACTTTTTACCTTCTCATTGAAGCCTTTTTTTTCTAATGCGAAGCCAAAATTCAGCTCCAACTTGAAACTTATGATCCACCCGATATTTGTCATGCCTCGCCTTGAATTTTCTCTAGTTTGTCTTGCACTATTTGATGAATCAACTGAATTTTATCAATGAATTTATTTTCTTTATCTATGTCTCTATGTCCATTGATATCTACATATTTCCAAAAAATAAATCCAATGGCGACTTTGGCAAGTAACCAAGACATGCCTCGAATGGTGATGTTTGAGTATAAGAATGTTTTGCATGGTTGTAAGCATGCTGAATGTAATGCAACCGTTCATCCCCCAAATTAGGATGTTTGCTGCAATATCCTCTAAGAAGATGAATGACTGTTCTTTTAACCACCTCAGTTGACGATCTGTTTATGGATGAAAGCTTGTTCAACTTAATGTCCATCAAGTCCCACAAACTTGACCAAAAATTCCCAAAAAATCGAGAATCTCAATCACTTAAAATAGATGTAGGAAACCAAAAATGAACCCACACATTTTGAAAGAAAATATGAGCTATTTTTTCAGCTTGAACTTGATTTTTACATGGCATCAAAATACACATTTTTTTGAACCTATCCACAACTACATAAAAATAATCATGACCTATTTTCGACAAAGGAAGACCTCCACCAAAATCCATAGAGATACTTTCCCATGGAGGTGAAGGAATCGAGAGTGGTGTGTACAATCCTAGCTTCCTATTACTAGGCTTACTGACTACACATAAAGAAAAACCTTTAATAAAACGTGACACACTTTCAAGCATATGAGGCCAATAACAATACCTATGAATATTTGCCACTGTTTGGCTTACACCAAAATGTCTCGCAATAAGAGAAGTGTGTGCTTCCCTTATGACATTCACTCTCTCACCTTGTGGAATACAAAGCTTTCCCGAATGATACATGTTATTATGAACATGATAATCTAATTCCTCAACTTGGTGAACTTGACTAAAGTTTGCATAAACATCTTGAAATTCATTTTCAAATGCATATTGTTCAATGTACCTTTCATGTAAAAAAAAAATATTCTTGAGTAAAGTAGCTACATTAATAATAGGCCTAGAAAGCATATCAGAAAACTTGTTGTATATACCTTCCTTATACCTGATGACAAAGTGGAATTTTTGCAAGAATCCCATCCATAGAAAGTGCCTTGACTGCCACAATTTGGTTTGTGATTCCAAGTATTGCAATGGTTGGTGATCGGTGTGAATGATGTTTTCATTTCCCATCAAATAATGTTTCCATTTCTTCACACTTTGTACCAACGCATATAGCTCCTTGTCATATGTAGGATAATTTAGCACTTCACCATTAAACATTTATGAATGGAATGAAATAGTCTTTACCATTTTGTAAGATGATTGCACCCATGACATAGTCACTTGCATATGTCTGAATCTCAAAGGGCTGTCTCAAGTCCAGTAATGCTAATATTGGGGATGAATTTATCTTCTTCTTCAAAGCATCAAATGATTTTTTCTGATTTCCTCCCCATTGGAAGACTTTCTTAACACTTTTCAATGCATGTAACGAATTTGCAATAGAGAAAAAATTAGTAATGAACTTCCTCAAATACTTATTGCTCCTAGAAAACTTCTTACCTCTATGACTGAATTGGGTGTAGGCTAATTCAAAGTTACCTCAACTTTAGAAGGGTCTATCTTCAACTCACCTCCTCCAACAATATTTCCCAAATACACTAATTTTTTTTTACCGAATTCACATTTCAACATCTTCAAAAAAAATTGTTCTTTTCTCAAGACATCAAGCACCTTGTTCACATGCATGACATGTTCTTCTCGTTATTTTCTGAATATAAAAATATCATCTAAGTAGACAATGAAAAAATCATCTAGAAATCGTCTTAATACATCATTCATAACTCTCATGAAAGTAGCTGGATAATTGCAAAGGAAAAAAGGCATAACAAGCCACTCAAACAATCCTTGTTTAGTTTTAAATGCGGTCTTCCATATGTCCTCTTCAACTATTCTAACTTGATGATAACCACTTCTTAAATCTAACTTAGTGAAATAATTTGCATACCTCAATTTATCAATCAAATAATCAATCCTTGGGATCGGATAACGATTCTTAATCGTGATTTTTTTGAGTGCTCGGAAATCTACACACTTGCGCCATGTTCCATCATTCTTGCGTACAAATACAATCGGTGAACCAAATGATGAGGTAGATGGATGAATGATATCTTTATTCAACAATTCTTGGATTTTCTTCTTTATTTCCGCACTTTCCATTATCGACATGCGATACATGCCAATGTTAGGGAGTGGAACATCCTGATGCAACTGTATCTCATGTTAGATTCCCCTCTTGGGAGGTAACCCCTTTGGCTCTTGAAACATCTTGTTATGCTGACTTACCACACCAAACAATCATATTTTAATATATCATCACAACCTTCAAAATATTCAAAATCCTTATCATTATTTTGTTTGATCATGAGAAGCATAAAGTTTTTTCTTGAGTTTACTAGTCTCTTCATTTTCCTAGCATTAACCAAAGAGAGGTTTAGCTTTTTGCGATGAACTCTCACAATATATTCCGCCCCATATTTGAACAAGTGGTACCTGTTCTCATGGAGATAGAAGACTGCTTTCCTGTCATAGAGATACGGGCTACCCAAAACAATTTCAAATATGTCAAGCAGTACAACATCTAACTCAACTTTATCAATAAAGTTTGCGGTAATTGAAAATTAGAAAATGCATTTTCTTGTAACCTGTAAATTGGTATATTTGGTTATCTAACCCAATGGGTATGGCTTATGATGAGGTAAGGTTTCAATTTTTAGCTTCTTGACTAAGTCTTTAGATATTAAGTTTGCTTGAGACCCACTATCAAATAGTGTGTCAATTTTTGTATGTTTTGAGATCACCCTTACATGAAACAACTCTATTCGTGTTTCTTCATTTGGAGTGTTATTGTGAAAATTTGAGGAACTAGTACTTGCTATGGCTTATTTTCCCTTTGTGACCATGGCTGCAATTTTAGTCTCCTCTCCTGAATCATATCCAAGATCCTATTGTGTGGTAGCAGTTGTCTTTTGTTTCCCATTATTGTTGAATTTATTAGGCCTCAATTCTTGATGAAGTTTCCAATGGTGGGCTTCATCATGACCCTGTTTGGAACAATGAGTACATGTGGTTTTATCCCCTTTTTTATTAATGGATTCATTCTTCTTTTATTTACCCTTGAAACCATTTCCCTTTTCACCACCCTTGAATGATTTATTTTTACCCTCATCTTGTACATTTTTCCCTCTTGCCTCAAGGTGTGTAGCTTTCACACAGACCTCATCTAAAATAGTGGGATTAAACATGAGGATGGTATGTTTCAGGTAACTATGTAATCCACCTATTTACTTTAGCAAAGTTTATTGGCTATGCAAATCAACTCCTAACATAAGAGCTCTTCTCCTAAATTCATGAGTGTAATATTGCACACTTTGACCTTTCAATTGTCTAAAATTTTGCCAACTCATAATATCTTTTTGCATGTAAGAAAGAGGATAGAATTGCCTTTTAATGGAAGCAATAAAATTTTACCAAGAAATTTAGATCTTACTGTGTTTCTCAATCTCCTCTTGCGTCTTTTCTTCCCACCATACAAGTGCTAGACCCTCCATTCTCAAGGAAGCCAATTGAATCTTTATGGCATCTTATTGAAGGTTCTGAATTATGCAATAAACCTCCAATTGACGAATCCAATTATCCAGCTTCTCTGCATTCACTTCACCATTATGCATTGGAAGCTCAAATTTAACATCGAATTTAAGTAAGGGTGATTTACCAGCTCCTTTGGAAGTATGTGTATTAATAGATGGAAGAGTTGTGATAGTGGAAGATGATGATGAGGAAGGTGAAGATGGTGGTGAGGACGATGGTGGAGTGGATGTTGGCTTCTTACCATCTCCATGGCCTCCTCCTCCCGGAGAACCCTCTCATCTTTGAGGCCTTGAACTCTCTCCTTTCATCCTTACATTCCTTTCCTCATAGAGGACTTTAACCATCTCAGTCATATCAAAGAATGCCTTACTGAATGCTCTCGCATCTTCTGTCATGACAAGTTCTCCTTCATGAGACATGCTCACTAAAGACTCAACTTCAACTTGAGGATGTGCTGGTGTTGAAGACTTTGGAAACCTTTCCCTTCTTCCTCTTGACCCAACTGCAGGGCTCTCAACCAGCTTCCCTTCTCCTCTTTTGAGTTTTAACCTTGTAATCATGACACAAAATTGCAAACAATTAGATCCCTTCTTGCACAACAAAACCTAAAGAACTTGATCTTTGATACCAAAAATTATCTGAATGGAGTATTTTAGTGTTTCTATGCTAATTACTCTTTCAGATTATGAATTCAATGTATTATGTGTGCTTAAGGGTTCAAGTTTTGTTCCAAACTATTAAGTCTCATGAGTGTTTTTCATGTCGATTTAGTGAACAATTTAACATAAAAACAAGAGTGGAACAAAAAAAATTAAAGTACATAACATCACCATACATAACATTAACACAAGTATTTGATGAAGGAGTTCACCCCTCCTAGGCTACACCTCCTTGGTCCAGCTTCCATGGCTTGGGCCTCTATATTATGTTCAAATTGTAAAATTAACCTATTTAAAATGCTATTTTTCTCCTATAACCTACTCCAATGAGTCTATAATTTCTCAAAATGGTCACCTAGCCTCTTTCTGAGCCTGAATTGGTCCAAAACTTCAAAAGTTATGACCATTTAATTTTTCCCATTATTTTAGGCCCTAAACTAGCTAACTACAACTAAAACTAGCAGTCAGCTGAATCTGGGAGTCCGCCAAGTTAATATGTAGTTAATATTAAGTGGGATTTTAGTGCTAATTAAGCACAATTAAGCACTAAACATGCGCGTAAGTTAATACGAAATTAAAATTGGATTAGGCGCTAGTTAAACAGGTTTAATGGTTAATAAATCGTGGCTATTGTCTTTAATCTCCGCATTAGATTGGAGCTCCACTGACAGTTGTGGCACATGGTCTTATGGACTGGGGGCTGACCCTTTGGGGTTGGCCCCCGCCTTCCCCTGCCATTACAAAACATGGAATTTAAATATAAGCAGAATCCTATGACTGTTAAGAACCATGTGTAGGCAGGGTGGTACGGGCATGTGGCTATGTGGGGGGAGGTCGCGGGGTCGAACCCCGACGCCTCCACCCGGGCTTCGAACACAAATTTTACACTGCCATACAAACTTGGGGGGGGGGGCACGTGGCGGATCTAGGTTGCACCACATGTCCTCACCCAGTTGGCCCAAAAATGCACCAATAAAAGTTCACCATGTCACCCCAATTCGAACTAGTGGCATGCTGCCACTTGGAAAATTACCATTCACTAGATAAAATGCAAAAAAAATGAGCTTGCATAGTCAACATGCCACGTCAGCAGTACGGACTACTGGCTGGGAATCTAACTATCATTTTTTTTTAAATTTTGCCTGTTTAGCAAAGCGGACATAACTCGTTTCCGGAAGCATACAAAGACCATTTTTCATGAAACGAAGTGCGCCCGATTCAGAATGACGAGAACTACGTGATCATTTAGGTTCTAAGACAATCTAAGAACTTTGATTTTTGAGCATAAAACTGAGCCCCTGATCATCATGTGTCATAGTATATTTTTTTGAGGGCTTAATGGGTGTGGAATTATTTTTGGGAGCCATTTTAGAACCCAATATGGATATCAATTCTTTACTTTTCCCTTTGAATCACTTCAAAATGATTTTTCAAATGAAAGTTATGCAATTTTAAAAACATTTTCACACCTTTTTCTTTCTTTTATGGAGCTCGATATTGAAACTGATGTATCCTTGTGATTTTGGAACCCAAATATTTTAAATTTTGTCCTATAGTATCCCTCTGAGTCTTCTTTCCAATGCCATAGGTCTGACCTGATTTGTATTATTCAAGATAAAGTTATGCCCAATCTTCCACAATGACCTAATTATAGACTAGTTCATTAGAGAGAATTTGTACGGAGTGCCATGTGTCATTGTTTTGACCTTCGGATCTGAAATCGATGCCAAAGAAACTAAATTCCATGCAATTTCAACCAGTTTTTACATAATTCCAATCCAATGCTTGAAACAAAAGTTATGATGATTTTCCTTCGGTCACCTGTTTGATATTAAATTCTGGAGCTTGTAAAAACCCTAACTTCCTCAGATCATATCTCCGAAAATATAGCAAACCAAGATCTAAAATTTTTACATGAGGTTTAACATTATTTCGGCTCCACAGAGTAAAAATTTTCTCTTCTGAATCCTTGTAGAAAAAAATTTATAGCAAAAATTCCAAGATGACCTATTTGAAGAAGCGAAACACTAGAATCCCAAGCTCTGATACCAAATGTTATGAAACCAACTCACAAAATAGATGAAATTATAGATCAATCACTTATAAATCAACCTCTTTAAGGGGGAAACCTCCTTTACATTTCATAAATGAACAATTCTTGCATGATAAAAATGTCAAAACCTCCTTTATATATATAAGAGTCCAAGGATCACAATATAATCCTAGCCTAAATAACAATAACAATGTAAGGGCACAACAATAACAATAGTGGGCTTCTATGAGGCACAATAATAAAAAATAGGGGACTACATGGGCAAAAAAATAACAATAAGGGGGCTACACTAACAATAACAATAAGGGGATACACTACTATTATGGGGACCTAACAATATAAATGTGATCTGCAAAACAATTACAACAAACAAGAGAACTACAAAACATACATAACATAGACTAATATCTCTAATCAATGAGTTAATAGTGCATTGAAATACATAAGCATCAAATAGATACAACTATAGGAAAACAAATATTTTTTTATTAATGAAATTTAGGAGGATATTACAACACTTTTACAGATCTTGACAATGTAGAAGTCTCCCACCAAACTTGTCCTTCCTTAGCCATAAAGCAAGCCTTCAATCACAACTCAAGGATGGTAATAAATCCTTAAGTGAAAATTAGCAACATCAAGGCATCACTAAGAGTCTCCAAAATCCAACCTAGAATGTGTTGTATCTTAAGAAAAAATCCCTCGGTTGTGAAAGGAATCAATGCTTAAGACATTATAAAAGTGTGTCATAGAAATGATTTTATCATGAGGTCTTTGTTCTATCCCTCTAGAGACTAGTTTTCTAAAACCCTTAATGATCTGGAATAATAAAATATTTCATAATGCCATTCACTGCTGATATCTGAATGAAAAGAAGAACTACAGGGGAAACTCAAAGAAATATGTTGTAAACAAAGAATCTACCACTTTTAAGTTTCAGAGGAAATTCATGGAGAGAGAGGAAAATTGAAATAATATGTTGTAAACACAGAATCTATTACTTTAAAGTTTCATCGGGAGTTTGTGAAGAGAGGGGAAACTCAAAATAACATGTTGTAAGCACATAATATATTACTTTTAAGTTTCAGAGAGAATTTGTGAAGGGAGAAGAGATGGAGTGAAGGGGTGCAAATTAAGGTTATTTAACTTTTACTCATAGATGTAATTAAGAGAACAACTGCTACATTACTTCACTTCATTCAAAGAAGAAGTGACACAAAATGGCATAAGAAACATGAATCACCATCAAAAGTTGCAGGAAACTTACTGTTTCTTCATTTACCCATCATAAAAAGAAGTACAAAATGTAATCCCCAAAAGGTCTAGAACTCGAAACCTTCCTTCCATATTTCTCTCTTCCTTCTATACAAACAACATTAGTTTGTAACTGCTCGAGTTACTTGAAACTCCTAAAATGCCTAAACTATTAAACCAATTATTAAATTGCAATCAAGGACACCATTGTAGCTTTGATCTTAACAAAGAAAATAAAATACACTTGGAATATAATTCTTTTGTTGAGTCTGATTTGTTGCCGATGTGTCTCTTTCTGTTTCAGCTGTGATGTCCTAACAGTATGCATAAAATCATCTCCACCCGACTCTACCCATGCTTTTGCATTTCGAACACTATCGTCATGTCACCTGCTACCCAACTCTGCCTATTCTGCATGTGCTTGCTGTGTTCAGTCTTCTCTTCTCCTTTGCTCTTCGTCGGGTCACTTACCCAAGTCTCTCTGCTCGCGTTCAAACCTTCTTCCATTATCAAGGCGTTTCACCGACTTTATGTTATAAGCCTCCTTTCTTCCTCTAATGCGATTTAACACTGGAAATGCTTTACATTCGGATTTAAAATCCTTTTCGATTTGACTCTGGTGTTGCATCACATTCGAGCTCTTTTCGCATGTCACATGATTTAGTTCTTAGTGCTAACAAGTTTCCCTTTAACATATGCGATATGCGATCGCATCGCATCACAAATCGAACTTCTTATCGCATCACAAAATAAATAACTTGCGATGTCTTAACATGTAAATGTAAGAATCAATGATTGTGATGTGTGGCATGCAGATGGGTCCCATGTCAGACTTTAAATTCTCTAGACTTTAGCTTTGAAGCTCCATCGCATCTGCTCCTCTTTATGGCACTTCGCAAGTTTTAGATTATAGCAATTTCACAATACTTGCAATTTTGCGATTTTGAAAATCGCAGTGAACTTCCTGTCATAGCCTGCAACTTTTAACATTAAACTTATCCTATGAAATCTACGATGTGAGGTATGCGGGCCAGGTCCATGTCATCATGCCACATCACCCTGCCATGTCATCACCACGTCACCTTGCCACGCCATCATAAATTACCTGCAATCTGTGGGGTTGGGGCCACGTCATCTACCACATCACTTCCACATCATCTTCCCATGTCATCACCCTCACTTCGCATTTCGCAGTTTCTGTGACTTATTGCATCACAACTTAAACAGTTTAATTTGCAATTTCTTATCATTTAAATGTAAAACTCACCGATATGTGAAATACTGCTGGGTTTGCGGTTTAATCTATGTCGTTGATCTATGCCAGATCCAACGGTCCTCGCTATATCTTTACTCTGGTTTGCCAACTTTTCTTCTTTGGTTGTGCCCGTTTGTTTCTTTCTGGTTGTTCATAGAACACTTGACCCGTTCACAACTTTTCCCACGTTCACGACTTGCCCCGCTTACCGTTCATGACTTGACCCGCTTACCGTTCACGACTCTGCCTTTGCTATTTTGCTACCTTTGTCTTTTTGCTGCCTTCGGGAAATTAATTAGTTTCTCCATGGTGTAACCCTCCTAAGCTTGCGAATACGCTCGACTCGGACTTGACCTGTATGTAATGTTCTGAACGTGCCCATCAGTCCGACTCTTGAACTATTCTGCACGTGAATGAGCTCGAATCGACCCCTCCTGAACGCTTTTCTCTTTGTTGCTCCTCTGGCTTAGATTACACCTCCAATGTTGCTGCTTCCTTGATTTTGGTTCTGGTGCACATGTGATGACGAATCCTCGTTGCGCTTGTGGTTATCCTTTTGAGCATATTATAGGTCTTCTTGAAATTTTAACAATTGTTCCTCAATAACCTTGAATTGCTCAGAACCCCTCTTAAATTTTGGCTGAGTCAAATTAGGCTACAACATCTAGCTCCAATTGGGGACAACACTTTGGTAACAAAGTGCTGAGAACTTGTAGATCAGTAGCCTTTATTGGGCATGGAGTCAAAGAGAACTTTTAGATTAGTAGCCTTTATTGGGCATGGAGTCAAAGAAAACTTGTAGATCAGTAGCCTTTATTGGGCATGGAGTCAAAAAGCACTTGTAGATCAACATAATTTATTGTCCGTGGAGTCAATCCCAAATGGGAGATGATCCAATATGAAAACCTCCATAAACTTGCTACACTTTGGAGTCCTTCCTTTATTCTGAAACATAAAATACCGAAATGAAAATACTACAACAAAAAATGCTCAAATTCTGAGCTTATTTATGCGTTACTTCTATCTATATACATGGTTGAACTTAATTAGGTGAAGTAAGCCTTCTAATGGCACCAACCTAACATCTGTGTGTTAGAATTAATGCCCCCATACTGTGGAAATTTGAAAATCAAAATAGGGATGTACAATGAAAATTTTCCAGATACAGAGCTTCCCACATACCCTTGCATAAACGCTTGTTGCTGAAAAAATAAAGTTGTCATATAGTCAGCCACTGGATCATAGAACTCACATGAAAAATCTTCAGTTGCTTACTTTTCTTGAACATCTTTCTGATGTAGACTTCTTTGAACAGGGCAACTTCCTTCACTGTTTGACTCCTCAATTTGCGGTTGTATGTGAGAAAATTGATTTTTGTTTTCTACTGATAACCATTTAGGTCAGAAAGATAAATCTAAGATTTTTTCCTCATAATGTTGATGTTCTTCATATAATGCCAATTATTGACAAAAATATTCTCCCTCCTGCAAACACACCTGAGAAGCTCCGCTTGTTTCTCCTCTATTCACAAAATCATTAAAATTATGAAAATTGTAATGATATTTCAGGCTTTCAGCGTGTAGTCCAGTTGTTGCAATGAATTTTTGACCAGAATCCACAGAATGCTTGAATTCTTGTGTTTCAACAATACAAGAATCCCTTGAATGCTTTTGAAAATCCTTGTTCATCTCTGAAATTTCATTCTCTTGTAAAGCAATTCCAATGTTTTCTTGACAAGCCCTCTTGTCTTCAACAAAAATTGTTCTTTCAACATGACAGGAGAAATTTATACAAGCCCACACATGACCTTCTATTTCTTGCGCATAAAGAAACATCAACTCTAGAGTGCAAGGCTTTCTCTCCTTGAGATAAAAAGTCAATACAACAAAAAGAATCCTCAAATAGTAAACCATAATTGCAGCTTCAAGAGGCCGAGTCTCTTTTGGCACGCTGAAATAAAATTTTTGAAACCTCCTATTAAACTCAGTGATTGATTAATTCCTCTGCCTTTGGATAGAATATAATTCCAAATTTTTTTTTTCATATGACTTACGCTCGCCCCAATATCTAAGAATATCTTGAAAACCTTGCCATGAACTAATTAAACTTGCTTCCAAACACTAGAACCATTGTTAAGCACCCTAATTTAATGAATGAAAAAAAATATTTAAAGCCACTTCTTCATAAATAATTTGAAATTTGTCTAGAAAGTACTCAAATTCAAAGATATGTTGTTTAGCTGAAATATCTTCCTCCTCTCCAGAAAAAGTTGGCAAAAATTTGAATCCTTTTGAAGGATATTGATGGAGGATTGTGGGCAGCACCAAGGGTTTGAAAATCACCTTGGTTCCAAGTTGGAAAGGAGCGGATTTATTATGAGGTAGATTTATATCATCCAAAGATGATGAATCCTCACCTTTATGCCCAGACTGCGACAGATTACCTTCAAGAATAGTAATGCAACAATCATCTCTCCTTTCATATTTATGAGATAAAGTTGTGTCAAGATAAATAATATAATCGGAAGAAGAATATTCTTTCTCCAATAAAGAATGTACATTTTTCACCTTATAATCTTCTAATAAAATAAAGAAGGAAAGAATCTTCTTGATATGTAAGGGAAAATAGACCACCAAATTGATAGTGAAAAATAAAACTTCCTTTAAAATATTCCAACTCTGATATCTGTATCTTCCACGGTGCTTTCTCATTTTCTTGCTCGTAGACTTCCTCATCTAATGAAACCTTCATTAGTGGAGTCACCAGGTGAATAATACACAACCAATTTGTATCTAAATCTTGTTCACCTTCAAGAGATAGATTTCAATACCCAGGGAAAAATAACTTCGTGCCTTCATCCCCGACAACGACACCAAAAAATGTTGTATCTTAAGAGACAATCCCTCGATTGTGAAAGAAATCAGTGCTTAAGAAATTTTAAAAGTGTGTCACAAAAATGATTTTATCATGAGGTTTTTGTTCTATCCCTCTGGAGACTAGTTTTCTAAAACCCTTAATGATATGAAATAATAAAATATATCATAATTCCATTCACTTCTGATGTCTGAATGAAAAGAACTGCAGGGGAAACTGAAAGTAATATGATGTAAACACAGAATCTACCACTTTTAAGTTTCAGAGGAAATTCATGGAGAGAGAGGAAACTTGAAATAATATGTTGTAAACACAGAATCTATTACTTAAAGTTTCATCAGGATTTTGTGAAGACAGGGGAAACTCAAAATAACATGTTGTAAACACAAAATCTATTACTTTTAAGTTTCAAAGAGAATTTTTGAAGGGAGAAGAGGTCGAGTGAAGGAGTGCAATTTAAGGTTTTTTAACTCTTACTCACAGATGTAATTAAGAGACCGGATGCAACATTAATTCACTTCATTCAAAGAAGAAGGGACACAAAATGGCATAAGAAACATGAATCACCATCAACAGTTGCAGGAAACTTACTGTTTATTCATTTACCCATCATAAAAAGAAGTACAAAATGTAATCCCCAAGAGGTCGAGAAATCGGAACCTTCCTTCCCTCTTTCTCTCTTCCTTCTATATAAACAACATCATTTTGTAACTTCTCGAGCTTCTTGAAACTCCTAAACTACCTAAACTGTTAAACTACTTATTACATTGCAATCAAGGACACCATTGTAGCTTCAATCTTAACAAAGAATATAAAATACACTTGGAATATAATTCTTTTGTTGAGTCTGATTTGTTGCTAATGTGTCTCTTTCCATTTCGATTGTGATGTCCTAACAGTATGCATAAACGCATCTCCACCCGACTCTGCCCATGATTTTGCGTTTCAAATGTTGTCATCATGTCACCTGCTACCCGACTCTTCCTCTTCTGCGTGTGCTTGCTGTGTTCAGTCTTCTTTTATCCTTTGCTCTACATCGGGTCACTTACCTGAGTCTCTCTACCTGTGTTTAAACCTTCTTCCGTTATCAAGTCGTTTCACCGACTTTACGTTATAAGCCTCCTTTCTTCCTCCGATGTGATTTAACACTAGAAAGGATTTAGATCCGGATTTGAAATCCTTTGTGATTTGACTCTAGCGCTACATCACATCTGGGCTCTTGTTGCATGTCGTAGAATTTAGTTCTTAGCGCTAACAAGTTTCCCTTTAATAGATGTGATGTATAATCGCATCGCATCGCAAACCGAACTTCTTATCGCATCGTAAAACAAATAACTTGCGATGTCTTAACATGTAAATGTAAGAATCACTGATTGCGTTGTGCAATATGCAGATGGGTCCCATGCCCGAATTTAAATTCTATAGACTTTATCTTTGAAGCTCCATCACGTCTGCTCTTCTTTATCACACTTCACAAGTTTTAGGTTAAAGAAATTTCGCAATACTTGCGATTTTGCGATTTTGCAAATCGCAGCGAACTCCCCGTCGCAGCTCACAACTTTTAATGTTTAACAATAAACTTATCCTATGCAATCTGTGATGTGCAGTATGCAGGCCAGGTCCATGTCATCATGCCACGTCACCCTACCATGTCACCGCCATGTCACCTTGCCACGTCATTTGCCACGTCACTTCCACATCATATTCCCATGTCATCGCCTGCACTTCTCATTTCGCAGTTTTTGTGACTTATTAAATTGCAACTTAAAAAATTTAATTTGTGATTTCTTATCATATAAATGTAAAACTCACCGATATGAGAAATATCACTGGGTTTGCAATTTAATATTCGTCGTTGGTCTATGCCCAGATCCAACAGTCCTCGCTGTATCTTTAATCCGGTTTGCCAACTTTTATTATTTGGTTGTGCCCATTCGTTTCTTTCTGGTTGTTCGTAGAACACTTGACCCATTCACGAATTTGCCCACATTCATGACTTTCCCCGCTTACCATTCACGAATTGACCCGCTTACTGTTCACGACTCTTCCTTTGCTGTTTTGCTTCCTTTTCCTTTTTTTTGCCTTCAGGAAATTAATTAATTTCTCCACGGTGTAACCCTCCTGAGCTTGCGAATACACCCGACTCAGCCCTGGCCTGTATGTAATGTTCTGAATGTGCCCATTGGTTCGGCTCTTGAACTTTTCTGCACGTGAATCAGCCCGACTTGACCCCTCTTGCACTCTTTTCTCTTTGTTTCTCCTCTAGATTATATTACACCTCCAATGCTGCTGCTTCCTTCATTTTGGTTATGGTGCACATGTGATGACAAATCCTCGTTGCGCTTGTGGTTATCCTTTTGAACATATTGCAGGTCTTCTTAAAATTTAAAAAATTGTTTTTCAATAACCTTGAATTGCTCAGAACCTCTCTTAACTTTTGGCTGAGTCAAATTAGGCTACAAAATAATCTACGGGAGGCAGTGAATTTATAAGGTAAATAGGTTAGTTTGGGTTTTAACAATATAGGAATTAAATCCACACATGAGGGAGGATAAGCTCCAGGGATAAGAGATAAGACCTCTAGGATAGGAGTTCGAGATCTCAATCAATAAAAAATGGTTAAAACCACATTAGAAGCTTCTGGAAAGATAATTTTGTAATTATTTTTTATTTTTCCCGAAATTATAGAACCATTATACCTATAGAAAAGGAAACCTATGCTGATCAGTACAACTGCCCAATTATGCAACATGAAACCATTGCAAGTGACATAGAAGATAGGGTGTGATGGGCCCAAAACTAAGTTTATAAGTTGATAAATCCAAAACCATTGGAATTTTTGGAAAAGTAATGCTTGAGGATTTGCAAAGGGATAATGACAAGGTGTCAAGTATGTTGATTGATCTGGTTTTCAAGAAATTTGCGTGAATGCGAAAAAATGACCTGTAACAAATTACCCCCTAAATTAAAAAATTAGAAGCAATGGATGAGGAATGAAGTGGTTTACTTTGTGACAAGTCTAGATCAAGAAAAGGTTGAGACCATCATCTATTACAATACACAATCATCAAGATGTTATTGTCGAGGTAGGAAAACCCATACTCAACACATAAGCCAATATTACATGTACAATAATATAATCCATGTACATTGATGACAAATCGTGGACCCATATTTGGATGAATTTCTGAACGATCATAACCATGATACTTTGTGGTCTGGTATGAATCCTGAAATCAATGCCTAGATGGATGAAACTAGATATGAGGTATTCTTTCTCATCACTCGATAGTACGTGTCTAAGCATGTGAATAATGAGTTGGAGTCGAACATGGTAGACACCATTTGATTACCGACCAATGATGTAAATCATTAATAGATGTGAGAGAAACCACCAATAATGATAATGGTTCTCAAGGCACTACATTACAATCTATGTGGTGTGAATGAATGAGCCGAAGGTGAACACCACACAAAATATTCCGGTCGAAGGACAATGATGATAACCTATCGCCGAAAGCAAGGAAACTTGTCATTGAGATATTCAAGTTCCAAGGAACTGAAGGGGAGTTTCTAAGTCAACTTCCTGGATAATGTGTCGATGTCGACAGGAAGTGACCTGTCTCAGGAGGGTCTTGATGTATCCCCCATCAACGACATGAAATGTGTATCAATATTTGAGATCAAACGTAATGATGTAGAGCTGGATCAAGATAGGCAAACATGAAGTAAGGCTTAAGGGTATTGTAGTAGATGTAAATTGAGGGTGAAATTTCTCTTGAATATATCAATGTCACTGAATGGAGTTGGAAACATTGACTCAAAGACCCATGATGAAGGTGTGACCAATAGTGAGGCAAGCAGATTCCACAACCCAAGGCAATGACGAAGATGAAGTGAAACAGTGTCATGTTCAAGAGCGAATCGCTGCCATTAATAGGAAAAATGCCATGATTTCCCAATTTCTTAACCATTTCTAGCAAGTGCCTCTTTATTTTTGACAAGATTGAGGAGGATAACATATGCTTGATATATAAGTTCATCCTTCGGATGAATCCTTGAGTATTTTTAATGAACCATGAGAAGTAATGGCTCGGTCCCGTCATCTCTGACGAGTCCAACATTGTATAGTAGTTTTACGAGCCCAATGAAGGCATAACTCGACTTCTTTTTAATGTTTAGATAGTTTAAAAAAAGGAGAAAAATAAAATTCCAATATGTTCCTTTTTGTAAATTTAGTCTCTTGAGTCCAAAAAGGCATAAAACGACACTCAGGAGAACCTTTAGCCATGTTCGACTAAAGTATTCCTTTTTCGTAAATAGCACATCCCGGTCTAGGAAAGGGTTAAAATTATATTGGGTAGACATATTTTCATTTATTTTAACGAGTTCGAAAAGACAAGTGCTCGACAATGTTTTCATGTTTTGGGAGTCTGAAAAGAGCTCAAAGAGGACTCCTCAAGGAGGAATGAGTGGTATAAAGGGTAGAAAATGGTTTCGTTCATGATGGAACTACTCAAAACATGTAGAGGTTAAGAGGCTAGCTAATGATACCACTCATTGCAGCGATTCCTTAGGAAAGGGTAAAACACCAAGTGAAAGAGAATGATTGGGTAAGCATATGGTGACGATGGAATGAGAAAAACCAGGATCATCTTGTAGAAATAAGATGATAAAAATGGAAATGACAAGGGATAAAATGAGAATGGTTTGATTTTTACACAAGCTTGAAACATGGGAAAAAAATGCTTGAGAATTGTTTCATTTTAACATAAGCTTGAAACAGGGAAAAATATGTTTGAGAGTGGTTGCATGTACCCAAAATAATGACTAATTATAGGAACATGCTCCCCAAGATTCATTTCATTCACCTAAGTAGACTATTGGTTACAAATAGGTGTATGGAATGAATGTTCATTTACCAGATCAAGTGAAAGTCTTGATTCAACATTTACAAAATCTGGTCAAAGACTCGAATTTGAAGGAGATTTGTTTCATTTTTTAACAAGACTGATACAAAAAATAACTATGCTTAAGGAACCTTATTTCATTTTTTAACCAGACTGACACATGAAAATGAATTTTGCTCAGAGGGGTGCCTTGTTTCATTTTTTACGAACATGACACAAGAAAAGGAACTCTGCTCATGGAACCTTGTTTTATTTTTTAATGATATTGAAAAAAGAAAAATAAATTTTCTCAAAGATTATTTACCTTGATCATGTCCCCCAAAAGGCCATGACCTCTAAGAGGTTCTCATCAGATGAAAAAAATTCTTTGGAAGGTATCAAAGAATCTCTTGGAAATATCAGGCTCCAATTACCCTAGTAAATGACTTTCCATATTAACTATTGGATATGTGTCAAAAGGAATTTACAAAAAAATGAAAGGTTCATCTTCATCAATAGGTATGAAACACACTGCTACATAATTAACCTATGGCGGGGGGGGGGAGGGATACCACTTGCATATTTGGAACATTTATGGAAGTCAAATCAGGACCAAAAAATGAAAGCTGATCAATAGTCATAATTTTTCCATCACATGGGAAACACATCACTCAAAAGAGTGTGTACATGACAATGTTAATAGCATAAACATACTCTCACCCAAGGATTAAATTGAAATCCAAGGTGTTGGGGTTCCCATGTTTTGGCCAAATTGGCAAGACCAAAAGATGAGACAACATCAGAACCACTTTCAGACCTCAGGATCTAGCCCTCCTAGGTCCAAAGAGGGATCTCTCTATGTAAGCAAAGGTTTTATGTCTTTGAAGCTCAGTGTTAAGATATTAGGCTAGTTATAAGGCTCAGAGTTTGTTTGTTTGATTGTTTGTTTGGTTGTTGGGAATCAGGAAAAAAGGGTTCAATATAAGACAAGGATGAGCAAAGAGGATTTAGGCAAAGGAGAGATACCCCAGGGAACATTATAGACCATTGGGAAATGGAGTCAGGAAAGGGTTTACTTCCTATTCAATGTGCAGGCTTTCAGTTGGGCTAGTCATCTAAAGCATTGGATCTTAAAGATGATAGTTTGGAATGAAATGATAAGAGAGGAGGAACAATAAATATTTATAACACAAAGTTAAAGACCTGAGATCAGAGAGAGACTTTGAACTCTCAATGCTTCAGCCTCCAGCTTGAGGGATCTTAGAAAGGTTCAATTAATTGAAAAGGATCCTAGTGAGATAGAGACAGAGTTCTAGACCTCCCAGTGTTCCCAATTCATTCAATCAAATCCTAATAAGAACATCTAAGAACAGATTCATTTAATTCATACATCAGCTAGCAGGCAATGACATCCACTACACTGGTTAAATTAACTGAAATCAACCCTTAGATAACACATTTAGCAGAAAACATTAAAGGCAAGGAGAGCAGAAACATAGGGTACCTAACAAGGGTAAATCCTATGCTAGATTTCTGATGCAAGCCAGTAGAAAATGAGATGAAATGAACTGCAAGTTAAAAAAAAATACAGAGATAGAAAAACATCACTGCTGCTTTAGATCAGGATCCAAAGAAATGTGCTTGTCATATTAAAGAGCAACACCAGTCAAGTACAACATTACCAATAGCTGGATATTCAGTCTGAAAACATCTTCCTCAACCTATCTTACAACTTTACATAGAGACTATGTCTCAAAAGAAACAACTTGTGATTCTCTGATAACCAATCAAAAACCTTTACAATGAGTTTCTTCATGAATTTATAGCTCAAGTGGAGCAGAGAAGGTAGATGGGAAAATAAATGCAACATTAAAACTCAGAAGAGAAAGATAGTCGAGGCCTCATTCTGTTTTAAATTCTGAGCATTTATCTCTGGTATTCTTTGGATGAAAGAGTGGTCTTCGTCAGGCTTCCATTTACTCCAGGTATGTCTCTGATGTACTCGCTGAAACACTCTGGTGAACTAAACAAAAAGGTAGAATAATGATGCTAGGGTCTACCATACTGTGAATCAAATGCTTTGATAGCATCAGGACTGTTGTCGGGACCGCAAATCTTCCTAGAACACGGTATAGAATACAGACGGTAGGGGCACCTTGTCCTTTGATGGAAGAACGCTCTGCTGGTGTCAAAACCCTGCTATTATGGTTTTCTATGCACTGGATCTTCTGATTGATCCTCGAGGTCTTCGATTCTGGTACCTTTCCTTTTAAACATTGGATTAAGGCTTAAGATCTTCGACAATGTGCCTTAGACCTTTAATTCCCTCACTGATACTCTTTGCCACTTCAAACCTGTCTCTTTCAGTGAAATCTGCGCTTTAATGGATTTGCGGAGGTTTGACAGAGTTTAACCCTGTCTTTTAATGAAAGTCATGTCGTAGCAACCTCCCAAGCCTTCCTCCACAATTTCAGTCTTCTGAAAATGGTCCTTTCCAATGTTCTCTATCACTGTGACAGAGACTGTGAAACATGGAGGTTGATTGCCGCCCAAAACCTTGCAAAACACGAAAACTCATTAAGAAAATCCATACATGGGGTGGGATGCTGTGGATGACTCCGAAAATGGCGACGTGGCACGGTTGGACGACGATGCATGCAGAGGATACTGTGGAGGAAAACCGTGGAACAGTGAGAAATGCACCGGAAGACGTCGAGATAGAAATTTCGATGTAAAAAATTGAAACTTTGACCTTGAAATGAAATATGTAGGAAAAGGACGAAGACACGACGAAAACACGTGAAACAGGTGACGTGGCGGGACCGGGTCAATGGCGGGCATGCGAATAAATCTAGACCGTTCGATATCAGGAGGAGATCGATGGCTAAAAATGCATCAGAGGGAGATGGATGGTGGGCCAGGGGCACTGTTTGCCTTGGCTATCGCCTGCGCAACTTCATGGTGTGATGATCGTTGGATGGAGAGCCCCAGATCAGACGGTTTATATGCATATCGCGCCGAGTCAAATTCCGAACATTAACGTGTGATGGGGGGGTGGTTTTTAAACAGTGACGGAGCCACGTGTCGGGCGGTGAGTGGAATTTCCGGCCAAATGAAAAATACCGCCCACCTTTCAAAGGCAGTGCGATAGAAACCACCGGCTTCTGCACAGTACCTGGGCGCGGGGACCACAACGTGGCGCTGACTGTGAAGACTGTCTGATCTAAACAGATCGACGACTGATAATGCGCTCGATATAGATCTGCGATAAGTGCCTTCCGCCTTGGTGCCTGGTCTTGGCACTGGGTCACGTGGTGGAAAAGGGTGAGGGGCTAGGGCCGAAAGGTGCTAAGCCCACATAATGTGGAAAATAGGTGTTTGGGCCATTTTTAGCGCTTTTTAAGGTTAGGAAAAGGTAACGATAGAGGGAATAAGGGGAAAGCATGCCAAACGAGGGGTATGTGTAGGATTAATAGGGGATTTTGGGAGGATTTAGAGGGTAAAAGGGGAATTTTGACAAGGGAAAAAAAGGGGTGAAATGGAGAGTTCTGCAAAGGCACAAGGGGCAAATAAAGGCCTTTAGGGGCACGATTTATCAATCAGAGAGACTTTTTGGATGGATACAGTAGTTAGGATCTTTACAAAGGTAGTGGACACACAGAGGCTTCAAGGATGATGTGTTTTCAAGAGAAATGCGTTCCTTGAAGGCTCATAAAACAAATTAGCCCCTTGCTTGCTTGTCAAGAAATTTATAGGGCGCTAACACAAGGGACCTTGAACTTCCAGAACATCAATATAAACAAATTTTCCTTGCAAGGTAACATATAGCTCAGGAAGGATCCCTAAAGGTTAACTGGTTCTTTTGTTAAAATCTAACAAATTCAGAGAAATGGACACAAGTTAAGGGGAACCCAAATCTTGCCAAGTAGTCAAGGATTAAATGCTAACATAAGCACCCTCATCTACAACAATGCGATGTATGCTCTTATCACAAGCCTTCACTATGATTTGACAAGGCATTCAAGAAGGCATACAAGGCTCTGTTAATTGATTTCAAACAAAGGCAATGGCCTTATTACTCAGAGGGGGTTCTGTGATAGCAAGATAAATCCCCCCTTGTTTGGTGGAATAAGAAGGAACAAGAAGAACCTGAGTGGTATAAATGTCACTCTCAATAAGAAAAGTACGATCGAATGAAGGTGAAATACAGTTAACCACTTTCTTAACCAATGGTTAGTTGGGAACATACTCATTGGATTGACATTAAGAGTGAGTGGGATTGATTGAATATGGATTCGAGTCAATTATTTCATCAACTAGTGGAGGATTCAGGGAAATATTTCGATAACCAAATGGAAGTTGCGGTTGAGAAGAAGTAAGGGAAAACAACAGTTTGGAGGCTTCATCCAAATAAGGGAAAAGGTGAATTAGATGATTCCATTCACATAAATTACAAGGAAAATTAACTTTACCCTTTGTTCCATGGACCTTATTAGCACTAGTCGATGGTTGGTCACCAACATGATCTCCAAAGGCTTACGACAAGGGATGATATGAGTTTGCAAACCACACTTCTAATACCTAAGAAATACCAAGAAAATCTCTCAGAAGGTGATCACCCTTACATAACTTGCAAGGGGATTTAACTTTACGAGGCTTTGAAGGACTAACTACATCAACAAAAATGGTTTCTTATTCGAATTCTCTGTCTTCTTCCTTTATTATTATTCTTAGCCTCCTAGTTACTAGCACCAATACTTTCACCAGGAGAGGAAGAAGAAATGGAAGAAGAGAAAATGAGGGAGGAAGGCAAAATGTCAACCTGAGGATCAACTTGAGTTTGATGTTATTTAGGTGGAGAAATTGATTGTGAAAAAACTAAGACATTTGGAGCTAAGGAGGTTGAAAAAAACCATACCAATAAACCCGTGGTAAATTCGGGAAGGGACAATGTAGCCATATAAGGAGCACCAATATTTCCAAAGGATGGAAAAGGACCAGGATTCCCTTCATAGGGGTTTAATTGACTAGTAGAATCAAGAACTGTTGCCATCAAATTCAACCTAACTAAGGAGTAAAGTGAGAATTTAATGTCTAACAAACATCGAGTGCGTTGTTTCATGACTGATTAATTGATTTGAGAACAAAAACAAAAACAATATAAATAGGGTAACTAGGAAGAAGGGATTACCAGGTACCCATGAGCCATAGAATACTGTTTCCAGTGTGTGCATGAAATCTCTCCAAATGTTGTGTTCGGTATATCATAGTTAACAAGGTGTCCAAGTCGTTTACATATGGTAGGATAACAACCTAATGGGGACTTACAAAATATACCTGGAGGTACGTGAAATCCCAGTCTGTAGTAGTGTTTTCTAATGTGTCTTGTACGATAGGAAGTATTTCGATATAATTTTCATAAAGGGAGCACCATTCGATATACCCAAGGTTACGTGGAGAATGATCTGATATACTTATGTACGATCTGATAGAAATGTAATTTTTGCATCTTACATGAACCATTGTAGGCTAGAAACAAGCACTAGTGCGATGCGTTTCACTTATAGAGAAAGACAAGTGTGCTGGGTCGCTCTCTCTTAGACCATAAAGTGTGCCGAGGATAATTTTATTCAAATAGCGAAACAAAAACCCTACCAAGTTGAAACTAATGCTTTCCCAAGACTAATTATTCTGTAAACAAGTCAATTCAAGTCAGATTAAAAGGCATAAAATGAATAGCAAAAGGAAATTGCTATCAGAACATTTGGTTCCCTAGTGGAGTTTCTAGGTTGTTATATGGAAAATTATGTCCTGCAGACAAAAGTGAATCCCCTAGATCTAGTGGTCCGATTTAGAAACAATGGAAACAAAACACTTGTGTTTTCCTTAGAGAAAATAGAAAACAGAGGATAAATCCTACCTAGAATCCAAAGCAAGTCCTCCTCTTCTCTT
Source organism: Pinus albicaulis (assembly GCA_034641835.2). Taxonomy (NCBI): domain Eukaryota; kingdom Viridiplantae; phylum Streptophyta; class Pinopsida; order Pinales; family Pinaceae; genus Pinus; species Pinus albicaulis. Next base: position 1,306,101,353 of record CM076580.1, read on the forward strand.
GGATTGTAAACTTTAGCTCTAGCTCCAATTACTATAAATGGGACCTACAAAACAATTACAATAAGAAAGAGAACTAAAAAACATACATAACATAGAATAATATCTCTTATCAATGAGTCAAGAGGGTATTTAAATACATAAACATAAAATAGACACAAGTATATATAAAAAAATCTTTTTGTATTAATGAAATGTAGGAGGATATTACAACCCTATTACAGATCTTGACAGTGTTGAAGTCTCCCACCAAAATTTTCCTTCCTTAGCCATAAAGCAAGCCTTCAATCACAACTCAAGGATGGTAATGGATCCTTAGGTAAAAATCAACAACATCAGGGCATAGCTAAGAATCTCCAAAATCCAACCCAGACCCTATGGGAGGCAGTGAATTTATAGGGTAAATAGGTTAGTTTGGGTTTTGCCAATCTAAGACTTAGATCCACATATGAGGGAGGATAATCTCTAGGGATAAGAGATAATACCTCTAGGATAGGAGTTCAAGATTTTAATCAATAGTAAATGGTTAAAACCACCTTAGAAGCTTTTGGAAGCAGAACTTGTTGGTCAGTGCAGGTGCCCAACTAGGAAACATGCAACCATTGTAGGTGGCATAGAAGAAAGGGTGCAATGGGCCCCAAAATTAGTTTTTTAGCTGGTCAACCCATAATTCTTGGAATTTTTGGTGAATTAATGCTTAAGTCTTTGTGATGGGATAATTAAAAGGTGTCAAGGATGTTGATTGATCCGGTTTCTAGGCCATTTGAATGAATGCGAAAAAATGGCCTATAACACACCTAATAACTGGATATCTTAGCAAAGTCCTACATCTAGGATAAGGTGGTGGTAAAAAATATAGGGATATTTCCATCACATTAGAGAAATATTTGATGGGTATCATATCATATTAGTATGGTCATGCATAAAAATGAAACAAGGGTGGACTACACAAATCACCTTCTAGCGAGTTGGCATATGTGACCATCTAGATGCGAATGCCATACTCTACATTTTCTCCCCCTTGTAGAAGCTAATATTCATGAGATGGGAATGGTGACAAGTCGCAAGGAGGGATAGAAGTAATCAAGTGTGTGGGAGTAATCTAGGAGTTTTATAGTGGAATCCAGTGCATTAATTTCATGAGGGAATCCCTATGATTCAAGCCTCTATATCTTGTAGTACATGAGGAAGAAAAAAATGCCCCGAGCATTAATGTAACACTAGCACATTTGGCCCAATTTCCAAAGGCCAAAGTGTTTCTATTTTGACACATAGGCATCCCAAGAGCAACACTTTGAGGTGGAGCAAAACGTCGTTCCCTGTCTCGTCGAAATTCCGACACTTCTAGTAATTATCGGTAGAGTGACACTATTTCTGATGTTTCCAAGTGGCCCTCGCTCTTCTGATGTTGTGAACTATTCATTGCTCTTCCAGCATTTCCAAATTTTCGTCGCTCTTACTATGGTTCCATATTTTCATTGCTCTTCTGACGTTAGAAATAATTTGTCGCTCTTCAGAAGAATCCATAAGTTTGTTGTTCTACCGACGTTATGAGGTAGTCGTCGCTTTTCGGATGGTTGAAAGAGTTTGTCACTCTTCTGATGAATCCATAAGTTAGTCTCTCTATCGATGTTACGAGGTAGTTGTCACTTGTCTGACGGTTCCATATGGTCTTCGCAACTTCGATGTGAGAAAGTGTTGATCGATCTTCCGACGCTTGTAAATAGTGCCACTTCTGAAGCTTCAAAGCCACAATTCTGATGCTTATTACGACAATGAATAGTACTATGTCTGACACTTAATAGCATCGTTGTTCCAAAGATTCACACACCGCAACCCATGCTTTGGAATGTTGCAATTCCGACGCTGCATGGCATCGCTATTCCGATGCTTCATTGGGGTAGAAAAAAAAGACCGGCCTCATTTTACAAGATGTCCCCTTTCTTCCACATATTGGAGGGGAATTCATGACAGATTTCACATCATGTTATGTTTTATCGTTGAGTTAGGAGATTTTGCTTTACGTTCATGGTTGTACTTTCCACATGGCATAACGTGTTTCATTTGAGCATTGAGATTAGGGCTTTGGGTGCCCTCTTATTTTGACATTTGAGACAGTGATCTAAGGTTTCCTTATGAAGCCCTTGTTGTCGTGAGAGTCTTGTATATATAGGAGAGAGCCTCATTTGTCAAAATAGTCATGGAAATTTATGTAAACCTTTCATTTCTATAGCACACCTTTATTCTTGGATGATTTCTTTTGCATAAGGAGAACTTTCTCTTGTGGAATTTTATATATATTGGGGTTTATTGATGCAACTTGATGATGCACTATTCTTCTATGGTGGTGATTTTGTAAGTGCTCAACATTAGGGTTTACTCTTGTTCATGGTGTATGTAAAATTAATTTAGAAATGCTTATGAAGAAGCCTACTTTTATTTTCAATGAAAGAGGGTTCCTTATATTCCCAACTTCTTCCAAAGCCAAGTGATAAAAAGGCTTACCTAGTTCTTGTAAGAAATAAGCTTGGATTTGTCATAATTTGGACCAAGAGTTTTTTGGAAGTTCCTTCGAGAAACACATCCCAAGGTTAGTAGCTTCACCGCATAACACGGCCTTCAAGAAACATCCCCCATGGTCAAGGACTTCACCAAGTCAGTCCCCACCTAACTAGATATCTCGTTTTTGTCCTAAGAGTGTTCACCTAACGAAAAATGGAGAGTCTCGTTTCTATAAAAAAAAAACAAGTTTTAATTCCTTGTTATCGACCATGGGTCTCAAAGCAGGACATATGACCCACCTGCGGTATCTCATAAGTCCAATCTTCCCAATGGGTATTCAAATGCTCTGTCATCTCCCTCTGAAAAAGACCTAGTTTTGTATAGGAAAATTCGGGTTTAAAAGGTATGATAGTACGAAAACCTCTTTTCTACAACTTATGATCTTAAATTAGTAAGGATCATGACTAAAATGCAACTCTAAACTTTTTAGGTGCACCTATTCGCTCCATCAAGAGCATCCACACAATAATAAGGAATAGTCTTGCTGACCCATTGCATGTTACAAATCATCTTTTTTTTTACCATAACATATTGGTCAAAGACTAGAAAGCAAGACATGATAAAAGTAATCTAATGGCCATATCATTAGGATTTATTTTCTTATAGGTACTACAAGTTATGGATGTTTGTACATTGGTAACATAATTTCAAGAGACAAAGTGTTGGTGTTTGGTAATTAAGTGTCACATCACATTAATAATGAGATATAAGATATAACATATAATAAAAATTCCAGCAACCAACAAAAGATCCTTTTTAAGGTCTCTATACATCATGCATTTTTTGCATTTCTAATATGGCATTGGAGGTGTTTCTTTGAAGGTTGGGTTTGGAGGGTGTTGAGAACACATGGAGCAACATGGGAAGAAGTCAAGACACTTTAAGAGTGTTCACAAATCAAGCAAGGGACACAAGATATCTATTTGTGGAAGGCTTAGCCATTGATGGTGAGGGCAAGAATATGCGTAGAAGAGTGCATGTGGGAAAAGCAACTTGGGAGAGCCATGGAAAGCAGATGGAGATATACTCATACAGAAAACAACTTAACAGTTATGGGGGCAGAATCCATAATAATAATTTTTCAAAACATAACAATGTCATGAGGGAGATTTATATTTTTCAATGTTTAGGTTCAAAACAAACTTGAGAGAGCCATAACATACACAAGGTAACAAATTGGTGACTAATATTGATGCATTACCATACAAAATGATCAAAAATCAGTGGTTAATGTTTATTTTTGTGCTGGCATGATAGATAAGTGATTACATGCATTTTGAGTAGTTCAAATTTAGCAAGGAATGTAGCAGATGAATGTTGGAAAGGAACACATCAATGTCGCACGGGCAAGGTAGATAGACCAAGCAAGAGAATTACTTATAGCTTTAAATCACACTGAGATAGTTAACAATAAGAAGACAACATAACTAAAAATTTCATTTGGGACATGTGCAATAAATAACAGACATGATATGATTCCTAATCCAATGGACGAGTCAAAAACTCCCGACTACACTCAAATTGGATTTCAATTAAAACCAATAATATGCCTACTGTGATCATCCTAGCCTATATTCCTTTCCTCTTTATGGATTCAACGAAATAAAGAAAATAGGAAAATATACACAGAACCTTCATCCACAAAACAAAAATATTTTCAAAGACAATAACTATGAGGAGAAAATTCCACTTTGTTCTTTTGTCTGAAATTTTCATCTAATAAGCAGTTACACATGCAATCTTGCACAAAGTCTGGGATTCCATAAGCCTTCATTCAAATGAGGCGAATGATATTCATTTGAAATAGACCAATGACCTAAACTATGGAATAGGCCAATGGCCTTGGTTTATGGATGTGTTCAATTATTTGAATTGGACCAATGTTCAAATGTGAAGGATGCATGGAAAGTGTCCAAGACTTCAAAGTGGTGCAACACTTTAAAGAGTTCAATGTCTTCATCTTCTTAGGGTGGATACCATGCTTCTCTTATAAGGAAACTAGAAAACATTCAATCAAAGGAGCTTGCATCCATAATCACAAAGTAACAGGTTACGAGGATCAACTTCACCCTCCTTGTGGCAATGTCTGACTACCTAAACCATGAAACAGATAGAGATACATATATCAATATACGAGATTATTGAAATTCCAAGACCTGGATATGATGGGGAAATGCCATATACAAAAAATACAATATTATTTTTTAATTTTAAAACAACTCAAAGTTAAAAATCAAAACCATTCAGAGACCACAACATTAGAACTGAAATCATTAGATAATTTATAAATATGAAGACTGAAATAATGATGCATCATGCTTTAGAAAAAGGATATCTGTAAATGAAAAATTGAGTGTCTCATCAATGATTACTCAATTGATATGATGATGTAGAGTAGGTCTAACTACATATATAGAAATGGGTCTACATCTGAATATTTCAACTTGTCATCTTCCTCAAAATTTTCCTTAAAATATAAAATCTCCCAACTAGTTACGATGGTAAATGAAACATACAATAATTGAGAACAAACCATAGTCTAAGGACCATGTTGTTGTAAGGGGAGTCTTCACCTAGAATTAGGTGGTAAATGAATACCGTACACTTTTCAGAAACATGCTATAGTCTATGTATAATATTGTTCTAAGGAGTATTCACTTATAGATGAATGGGATTGAACTAATTAAATTATTAACAGCACAACCATCCTTTTTAAACAAAGAAAATTTAAAACTAAGTATATAATATATATTGTTATCTATATAATTTTTGAAAGCTTTCCTACTAGCATTATAAAAATTGAAAACTAAAAATTGAAATGTCTCAGACATTTCTTACTAGCATTATCATGTATTATACAAGCTACAAGCTACATGTGATTGATAAGTTACCAATATAGCTATACAGCCTACAGATTAATAATATGTAATCTAAATAAAATTCTAATTAGAATATTTTCTTTTTAGAGTCTCAAACAAGTGCTTGGGATTCATCTTGTGAGAGATAGCTGACACAGGATCCCTTTCAACAACATGGGATCTATTTCCAGGTTTGAAGGCTCCACGTATGTGGTGGATCATGTTATCACTATTAAAATTTTCTAAACTTGGTCAGTTTATACTTGCTCCTAAGTCATGGTATTAGATAGGGTTTGAGTCATTTTTATGTTTTATAGGGTCTAAGCCATACAAGTCTCATTTCATCACCAAATAAAGTTCATAAAACTTGCTTTACTCTTTAGAAGTCTCATACCATGTTTTCAAAACCATATTTTAAGTCTTTTAATTTTTTTTTTGAATAAGCCATGAAACCACGTTTTTGTAGCGCACTCAGTGTAAAAAAATTCTTCTGCGCAACAAAAATGTTGGTCTTTTCGTAGCACAAAATCCCGAAATCACATTACCAGTGCTACGAAATTGGGGATTCAAAATTTTTCGGATTAGATTTCACATTCGTCAATTTTGGTTAAATTTTCATGATTAGGTGTCAATCCACAGATCCTCCCTCACGTATGAAACCATCCAAAGCAATTATGAAATCATTATGAGATTCGTAAGGGGTCATTTGTCATTGGTCCTTTTCAAATTTGAAAAAGGGTTGGTTATCATCGATTTTGTCTCATGCAAAGAAAACACTGCATGCATATCTATTGTTTGAAAGAGAAGCTCATGGTAAGAAACCAGAGCTCTCCTTAAGTTTTCAAGCAAGGCAAAATTTCAATCAAGCGAGGCTGAACCAAATTTTCAAGCGAGCCAATTCATCCAACAAGGAGGTCTATTACAGGTTTTCTGAAGACACAGGGTTTTCAGGAGGAAGATGACAGAAGAAAAAAGAAATCACAGGTCTAGTCACTATTTGAGAACAGAACCTGAAGGTTTAGAAGCTCTCACAACAGATAAATATGTTGAAAAAGCTTTCAAGAAGGTAGGGTGCTGGAGGTTCTGTGAAAAGATTCAAGGAGGGCATAATCAGGTTACCAAAGAGTTTGTTATTAACTTCATAGGGTCAAACAAAAAGGTTGGTTTTCTCAATTTACCAATTTCTCCTGAAGTTATATTAGCAGTCACAGAAATTCCAAGGGGGGAAGATAGATGGTTCAAGAATTTTAGGTTTGAAATGCAACCCTGCAAAATATTTTTGAAACCAGAGTTTATGGATACTGATTTGAACAAAGCTGTGCCAAGAAGTTATGTCAAGGATGCATTTGCCAATCTTCTCTACAACATCCAAAGGCACTTCACCTGCGAAGGGAGATACCACAAGGTGTACACTTACCACTTTAAACTCTTATTGCACTTCACAGGAATAATCTTTCTAGACTTACCTTTCTTTCTATTTCGAAGTCTCGCCAAGATGGTAGACAAAGTACAAATGAAAACTCAGGTGTGTGAAACCTCATTATTTCATCATGGTCTAGTTAAGTTAATAGTTTTGCATGAGCTTCATAAAGTGAATAGAGAATGGTCTGCATTTCTCTTTTTGAGTGGAATAGGGGTTGAAGGAACAAGTGCTAGCCCTCAAGTCAAAGAAACATCTCCATCAAAGACTACTGAACCTGCAGAAACAAAATCAAGGAGGTTTTTCAAGCTTAAGCCCAGGAAATAGGTTAGGGAACCAATGATAAACACATTATTGAATATCCAAAGGAATCCTCAATCTGCACAAAAGAAGAGAACTCATGTTAAAGATACAATTCAGAAACAGTCAACTAGTAAAACAACTCAGAAGAAGTTGACTAGGAGTCAAAGGTCAAAGGAGCAGGATAAGGCTGTGGTCACAGATGAAAAATTGGAATTAAGAGGTAACTTGAATGATATATTACAAGCTATTGACATTGAAGAGTCTCCCTTGGTTCAAGCAGATTTCATCAAACTGGATACAAGTGGCAAATCAAAGAAATTGAAAACATCCAAAAAATTAGATTTTGAGGATGAAGTGTCAGAGTTTTTTTTTAAGCCTAGAAAACCCTTGACTAGGCAGTCTAAGAAATTGCAGCAACCATACATGGAGATAGACCAAACAGGAGGTGAGGATGCAAATGTTTTTGAAGAACCCATAAATATATCATCTCTAATGCTTGAAGAAGATAGAAACAAAGTTTTTAATATTCAGAGAGAAAAGAGTAGTTATGAGGAGGTTAAAGACAAACTCAGACTTACAAACATTGAAATTGATAAATTGAAGAAGAAAGTGAGAATGCATGCTATAGAAAGGTCAAACTTTGAGAGGTTGAAATGTCTATGGGAGCTAGAAAAGGTTTCAAACACTGAGTCAATCAGCAGTGAGGATCAATTCTTCATATGGACTGTCCCTGCAATCAAGGAAGCAAAGTTCGTAAGGATGGCTAATACCAAACTAAGAGGTAATAATAGAAGGATTAAAAGGTAGGTTGAAGATCTTGAAATACAGCTAGCAAATCCTGACCGTAAAAATGAGTGTAAACAGTAAGTGACATCTCCTAACACATTTTTGGGGTTATGTGGAAAGATTTCATTTTTGAAAGCAGTTCAGAGTTGATTTTTGTTGATTATGAGATCTTATATATAACTGGAAGGATGGAAGTAAAGGTTTGAAACTTAAAATTTTGGAAAGGCTGTGAAAAGATAGACACAACAGTTTCGTAGCATGCTACAAAACTGCTGTAGGTGTCATGCACAACAATTTCGTAGCGTGCTACGAAACTGCTGTAAGATGCAATTTGAACAATTTTGAAAGGTTTCAAAGGGTGAAAAGGCTTTTTTTTAAAACCTTGATGCTGCTGAAGAATGTATAAAGATCACAAGTGAAGATCCAATGGCAAAACGCAGAAAAAATGAAGGTTCCAAGTGAAGTTTTCAAAGGTAAAGTTCTGCGCTACGAAAACAACAGACAGATTCGTAGCACATCAATATTAACAGTTTTGTCACTCCTTCAAAAGTTTGTTTTGGGCACAGCTGGAAGGGTGAAGTCACATGAGTTTAATAAGACATTTCCACGCACAAGTTGGTCAGTAGATGGTTTGAAGAAACATAAATGAAGCACTATAGCTATTTTGCAGGGAACATGTTCCTATCTTTCAGGGAAGATAAGAAGCAAATCAATACAGTCTAACAAGAAGGAGATGGACATCATCAAGGTCAAAGTTTAGGAGGAGAAGCTATCAGATAGAAGATTTAATGTTTAGATAAGGTTGTTAAGTTATAATAAAGAGTTTTAATCCTAGTTGTATTAGGACTCTAGAACAGACAGTTTAACTGTCAGATGTAATTAAAAGTTTGTTTTAGCAGTTGATAGGTGTCAAGCTAGAAAATTTGAATTTTCTCAATTTTTTGAAGAGAATCCAAGAATGTAATGATGAATCTATAAGAGACAAGCAGTCAAATTGCATAAGGTTGGAAATTTTCATTAACAAGCATACTGTTTTGTTGCAGCAGAAACCCTATTTTTTTTTTATATTAATACAAAGATATTGGTTTCATCACTCATGATTCAGAAAGGGTTATTGATGTTTGATATTCTCATGGTTTTCCTCTTTTAATTACTTGCAGTGGCATGAATGTATGTTACTTAGAATTCACTGAAGGTGCTCTAACTTCCTTCATATGTTCATGAACTGTGTTTATTTTCTGTCCTATTGTTCTTTTGATGCATCTAAACCCTGAAATGCCATGACTTCCATATGAAGCTGATACTCATGTTTTGTGAAAAAACACTTGACTCCATAAGCCCAATAGATGTTTGTTGATTAGCAGTACAATCAATTATCCATTTTTATCCATTTTACTCATAGATTTAGCCATCTAATCCTTATTTGAAAATCATAAACCTATTGAGAGAGCCGTCTCAGGTTGAGGAGGCTAAGCCTCAACTAAAAGTTTGGTTTGAAATAGTTACTCAGAGTCTTCTTGATCAACAACCTATCAGGGTCAGATTTTGAGATAATAGATCCTATGTGGATTTTGGTGGATCCATATCCATATCTGCATACCTGGTAATAAAGCTAACTATGTCATTCTAATTAAAATAATTTGAAGGGCCAACATCAATCAACAAAATAGACCTACAAAATAAGAATACAAAATCTATAAATGGCTCCAATGAAGGCAAATTAATGGTTTTAAATGATAGGGTAGGTCAAAAATTAGATTTTTTCCACAAGAGCTGTAGATTGTGTTTAAAATGAGTTAATCAAAATAGAGACAAGGATACAGTTGGAGATCCATCAAGAAGGATCAAGCTAACAACGAGATGTAAATTGCAAACTGAGACAAAGGAAGGAATTTGATGTAGCACCCAAAGTAACGTACATAGTAAGTTATATTCATTTTGAGCCTTGTAATATATAAAATATTTCTTAAAAAGAATCAACATAGCAAAATCGAACACATTCTAGTGGTGGATTTTTCCCAAATCAGGTTCTCCAATGTAAATTTGTGTCATGTAGTTTGTTGCTTGAATGTGTAGTTAATTCTAATTAATGTTGTTTCGTTTTATGCAATTATAATGCAAATTCAGATTTTCCATTTAAAAAAAATATAATAACACAAAGCAATAAAATTGAAATACATTGTGATGAACTGTTTAATGAGATACCTACTACAAATTACATAGCACAATGGTATCAGAGCCTTTGTTTCTGAAGGATATAAGGGATCATGTCAAGTTTAATGCTTAAAACATTGAAGAAAATACACCTTATTTTTTAAGAAAGAAGCACTCTCGAGATCATTCTCTAGCATAGAATCAAGAATACAATGAGATGGAAACAAACTATAAAATCTATATGCATCTCAGACGTCCATAGGGATGTCAAAGATAAATAAGAACATAAACAGCTTAGGTCCAACAAGCTACCTCATGATTCAATTTTAGAGGAAGAAGAAGTTCAACATGAGGAGAAGCCCAAGCAGAAGTATCAAATCATGAGTCAAGTTCAAAGGAGTAAGAAGTTCAACATGAAGAGAAGCCCAAGCATAATTACCAAATATGGACAATGAAGATTGCAACAAAATTAGGCACCTTTCAAAGTGGAGGGGTGAAGGTAGACATCAAGCCATATGCATGTAATATTGATTCCATCAAATTAAATCACGAGTTACAACAAATGGAAGTTTACTTCAATGCCAATGGAGTGAGAAAGACAAGAATTCCCTTTTCTCGAATACATTTGGAAGGTCATGCTTTGACATGTTGAGAGAATGCCATTGTCACTCAAATACTTGACTCTGAACCACAGGTGACTGACTGGTAAATTTTCAAGGACCCCTTATGAAGTCAAAATTCTATGCCATTGGATATGAGGAGGATCAGAAGAATAGTTGATTCTACTTCAGGTAAAGGCAAGGGAAAAATATTCAATTCCATGAAACATTAATTTTTTAGCTATATTCCAATCATATTTATAGTAGTCACCAATGTAATATCCCATGTATTCTTCAAGTTCTTCCTTCACGGAAAAGCAAGCATGACAAATGCTTGGGAACGTTCCATTTTCTCCAAGAAAATTCTTCTTACCCAATCTGTTTTCCTTTACTGTAATACTAAACTTTTTTGGATTCAAACTATTTCCAATACTAAACTCAAGCTAATAGTGCTCAGAAAAATGATTCAGTTTGGTGTTGTAATGATGCAGAAATTTGGAAGACAATTACATATACCTGCTCTGCTTCTGTAATATCCCAAAATGGAATAGTGCATTGATACACAAGAAAAATATATGAAACACATAAAATATACATGTAAAAGTATTATCAACATAGAGATAGACAAAATATATGAGCCATTTTATTCATAGGAGAATATTCAATTAGAACAGTGTACAAAATATGAGGTACTCTAGCCAAAGAGATGGCCTAGAATGACCCTGAAAGCATGCTACAACAAGCACTGTGTAATCGGATAGTCATAGATAAGAAATACTGCATTGTCCCTTCAAAATATGATGAACATGTGACTTCTGTATGAAATGGAAATGCATATCTATGGAGCTCAGGAGCTCTGATGATGCCAATATTTATGATCTAGGCACTATGAAGGAAACCTAAGATAACCCAGAAAGGAAATTCCAGATCTACGAGATTGCAAATTTACCCTCTTGGGGTTTGATCCCTGGTCTGTTGGGTTATGTAGATTTGAAGCTAGATATGATCATATTATGGTTGCAATATGATGTACAACCAAATCTAATCTTTGAGGGTTGATCCATCCTTCAGATATCCAAGCTATAAGCTTGATATTTTGTCTCTTCTTTCTCCTCCTTCAAGATGCAGCAACTGAATATGTAGCTGTTGAAGAAACTATGTTGTACAAGAGGCAGAGACTCAATGCCTACTAAAATATGTTGTATTAAGCTCCAGGTTGATGGAAACAGTGATGGAAAGGTGAGGGGATGATCCCTCACAGGATTCCTAACTGAAGTGCTAGAAACTTCTTTCCTCCTTTAGATCTACAATGATGAACTGCACAATCCTTGATGGGACTGCTGCTGATAAGGGGTCAATAATATTTGGCCTGATGCCAGATCTGAAATGAGGCCCTAGGAATTCTAATCTTGAATTCCAAGGTGACAGGAATAATCCTTCACCAGTTCTCCAGCTAAAATACTAAAGACAACCTCCTCCTCCCAAAATGATCTTCAGGAATTTGTAATTTATGAATATAGATGTTCTATAGAGAGTGGGAAAAATATGGCACCAATGCCTGATGATGAATAGAAACTTAGAATACCGTCCCAGAGTAGGCACACAATTCCCCCATGGGTAAGGGTGGGATTCCCGCTTGAGAACACCCTGTGCTAAACAACACTGCAGACTTAGCTAAACAACATAAGAGTGCATGGAATGTCAAAAGACAACTCTAGATCTAAACAACTCACAAAATCATAAACTAAAGCCTCCCTTCTATTGTTCCTTCATCTTCTTTATATACAAAGTGAGCCTTCCCAATCTCTGGCCCACCTCTAAACTACGCTATTCATGTGGACATAAGCCTCCATGGTTGACTGCACTGTCTCTCCAAATCCTCCATCATGTCTACATGAAATGTGCACCCTCTCCATAATGTGTGCATTAAATTCACTACTTTCTCCATCACGTCATCATGAATTCTCTATGATCATACATTAGATTCCCTCCATGATCTCAGTTGACTGCTTCAACCTCTATGATATATCTCATTAATGAGACATGATCTCCACTCATTTCACATTAGTAGTCGCTCCACTACTCCATTATGTAGATCTATGTTTAATTAATCCACATTCACACATAAAAAGGTGGATATTATTCATCTTTGAGTATTATATGTCCCTCCACTCTTTTATTTACTTATTAATTAAGTTTATTAAGAACTCTAATATTCGAAATAAACATGTGAAAATTTTGGAATATTACAGTCCTCCCCGGAAAAATGTTGCTTGTCCTCAAGCAACTGCAAAAGTAGATGTAAATCCATCTATCCCCCTCCAAATGGAATTCACATAAGGAAGGCCTCCCCATCTGCTGCAATGTGTTATGCATGTTTGGTTCCAAATTTGTCTCTCAAGAATGCATAAAGTGACTTGCAACTCTGTAGTTAGATGTCCCTCCTTCTCCAAGAAGTACCAAGTGACAACCATATGCTATCCAACATCATCATCAATCTTTTCACAAAGGAAAATTCCCATCTCACAAAGCATTTCTACATCCCATGTTTCATGACGTAAATTGAGCATTGACATGCCCTCATCCTTAGCCCTGTTGGCCTTGTTGGATCCAAGCATCATTTCAACATTGTGCAAAAAACAAAATAGAGACATATGGGTAGAAAAATATGTCGAACCATATTCTCTCAATATTAACCACTAGAGTAAGGCCTATTTCTGCCATCCTCCACCTTCATTATGCAAGATAGTCAAGCCAAACTCCCCCAAAAGCAACCAAAGCAACAATAGATCTTTCTGCCTCTTCACCTTCTCATGTGCATCATGGAGTAAAAACATACTGATAGAAATGTGGAATGTCACATCATCCCAATACAAGAAAACACCATCAATACACATCATGGGAGTACCATGCCAATTTCTACACAATACAAAAAACATAGACATAGGAGATGCCATGTGGTGGCCAAACCCTCTGTTACACAACATTTTTTCACTGTCCCTACAATCCCCATCTCGCCCATTGGAGGGTCATTCCCATGATCAATAAGTAGTGTCATGCTTTGCAAAGACCATCATTGTGTCCCTTTACATGAGAGTAATATTCCTTCTGTTGACAATTCCTTGAGCAGAGACTCAAAAACCCTTGTTTTTGCCTTGGCGTGGGTAATCAGTTATTCCCTCGCACCGAAGAGGAAGATTAACACTAGGCCCCGCACCAGCTGGTGCTCTGTCCTAGTTTTCCACCTGTGCCAAGCTATTTATGGAATGTTTTTTAAAAATAGAGGCGGAGATTCCACTCCAACCACCTCGAGGATGAGTCATTGGGAGTGGTTGAACTGAAAAACCACGGACTCCCTCCTTTAGGTTTATGGTTTCCACCTCTTATGGGAACTTCCTAAAGGATAGGCCTCCCTCCCACCTTTGTAGGTATCCTAACCTCCTCCTTTTCCTCTATAAAAGAAGCTATCTCTCTTATAACAAGCTAGCTGAACATGGAGAATTAAATATATTATAGTTGAATTACTAGAGAAGATAGAATAAGAAGGAATTACGTTGAGAAAGCTTGAGTCCATGACTTCTGAGAGAGCTTAAGTCCATGCCTTCATCTCGTCCGAATTTCCTGACGAGCATCTGAGACACGCTTTGGCTGAACCCTGCTGGAGGAAACTACGACGTCAAAGCATTGGTTGTAACTCTTCCTTCTATTCATTTATATACATGACTATTGTTTGGTTCCCATTTTGTATTATGTTAGATGCTTAATGCAACATGCTTAGCCCTCTTTGACTGGCTAGTAGTTATGAGTGAAACCATTATGTCGTATCTTGTTCTTGTTTCTTGTTCTATGTGCAGGTATCCAAGCGTAATGGCAGAACGATTGTGATTTTCCAAGGCAGGAGCGAGAGGCCACCACCACCTACAGCATCAACGACAGCGTTGGATTCTAGGTAGGTCGATCTACCATGTCCTTTGTTCATTCAATAATTAGAAAGCAACACTTTAGCATGTCCCTTTGTTTCTAGACCCACTCTAGGGCTAGAGGGATCGTCTTTGTCCGCAGAGAGGATTTGCCTGCTTAACAAATTGGCGACTCCGTTGGGGATCAGTGCGAGTTTGTTGTTTCATGGGTCAGTTTCAATTATTGATTTAGTATCTGTCTTTTTCTAGTTTGCTCGCTTAGTTTCCATCCTCTGTTCAGCTCCAGAGTGTCAAGATTGACCTCTGCTCATTAGGTTTTGGTTTTTCCTCTTTTTCCATAGTTATTTGGCTTGGTGCAGTTTTTCTCTGAACAGTCGCGTTGATTGGCGCAGGTTGCTCTTTTTGCAGTCGCACCAACCCCTGTATGGTGCAAATTACAGCCTTACAGTCGCGCCGACCCCTGTAGGAATTGGTTTGACGTCCTTGATGAGTCTTTTGGTCAATTGTGCTTGCTTCTGGGTTATTTTTTATGTATAATTATGCCTTTGGGACTGTTTTGACTGTCGTCGACTTGCTTTTCTCAGTCGTTCGTCCATCTTCTTATTAGTGTCAGTTGAGGCCTTAGGGTTTCTAAGTGTCCTAGTGCACTGAGCCTTCTGTTCGAAAAGCAAGTCGGTTTGATTGTTGTCAGTCTCATTCGTGGATTGATTGCACTTAGTTTTCTTGATATTTTTGAGTGATTGCTTTGGTTGTAGAGTCATTTCGTTTTTCGATTGATTCTTCCCCTTATTGCTCCAAGCATAGATTACATTGCTTGTTTTGGATCATTTTGAAAACTTTCTCTTGGTTTGAAAGATTGCGACATTAGTTTGAGTGCTTTCTTGTGTTTGTTTTGCGTTTTATTGAGTCATTCAAATTCGATTCCTACGCAACACTTAAGCTAGTGATTGTTTTCGTTTTTCATGTAATTAGTGCATCATGTGCTTCTTTTCATTGAAAATAAATTAAAAAAACATATTTTACATTCTTTCTTTGCATTGAAAGTGAAATACTCTTTTGCATAACTAGCATCTGATTATCCAGGAAAGAGTTTCATTTTCATTAGATCTTGTTAGATGCATTAGTGGATTTCTTTGCATAATCTCATTGTTTGCTTTTGTTTGAAAGATCTCTATCCTTCTCATAACTAGCATTCATTGAATTGGAAATGATGTTCATTTGCATATAGCTTGCATTTAGGAATTTTGAGTTCCAAATTCGATAAGGCCTTAAAACTGAAACATAATCCAAGGTCAACTTTAAAATTTATTTAATTAACCTAAGGAAACATTGAAACCTAACGAAACCTTTTTAGTGGTCTAGGCTAGAGACGTGTTCTGACGTCTTAAAACCTAGTAGCTATCGTTTGCCATCTGGCTTTAAACAGCGCTAGTACAGACTTGTGCTCCCCTTACCGTCGCATATATAAAGGGAGACCCCTCTAGGTTGCAATCCTTTTATCCATAGGAAGCCGAGTCTGCCGCCTTGTAACTGTGATACACCGAACACAGCATTCGGGGAGACTAATTGCACGTAAGTTAAGTCCTTGGTCATTTATGTTTCATTTGATCACCAACGTGTATATGGCAGTTCACGGAAACCTGGTATACCCTCTTGCTTAGTATTCCAGAGTAGTCATTTGATCTTTTCATGACTCTTTAAAAAGAGAAGAGATCATCGAGCACTTGTCCTTTTGCGCTTGTTTAAAATTGAGAGCGATTAGAGTCATCTTTGGCCTGTTTCTCAACTCTTTAAAAATGAAATAGCAAAATATGGTGTCAGTGTCATAAAATTAATCACCTACGATCACACGCCCGTTAAAGTTTTATTACTTGGCCTATTGTTTTTCCTTGGTTTTGATCTTGGAGTCCTCGATTGGTTTTCTTTTTTCCTTTCTGTTTTGATATACAGCCACGGTGGTAGAACTACCAGTTTCGTTGTCCTCACTGCCTCCTAGTGGTAGTTCTTTCCCGGACGTTTCTTTTGAAACTCCTCAGTCCACTAGGTCTGCCGAGATCTTGCAGCCTATCCTCTTGTCTGTCCTGCCTCTTGCTACTGGATCTCCTCCTGAAGATCCAGTTGAGTTCAACTGGCCTCCTTCTGGTGCTTGGTCTGGTTTTGGGGAAGGAGATTTTCCTCCTCTTACGCCGGGCTCGCCATTTTTTGCTGCTGCTGTGCCTCCTAGTCCCCGTAGTCTTTTCGAAGATCTTACGGCGGAGTCAGACATGGACTCGTCTAGTCCTGTTGGTAGTGAAGGAATGTCTGTTTCTACAGGATAATATCAGCTTTTTCCGGAAGATGTCCTTCATGTTTCTACTCAGTCTTCTCCACCATTGGTGTCACTTTCGCTTGGATATCGGTCCTTCAGTCAGATTATGACTGGTGTTGCCTCCATTGCGCAATCCAGTACAGTATCTCCTCCTCAGAGTTCGGTCCTACCTTCGTTACGACTATTGCCTTCGACACCTGGTTTGTCGGTTACTGTTACATCTGTTCCTGTCCAACCGATGGTCTGTGTGGCTTCATCCACACCGGTTGTTACCCATCAGTCATCAGGATCTTTTCACACTCGCATGTCTATTTTTCTCAAGCCTACGTGGCCTATTAATCCCGGTTTGGGTAGATCACAAACCCGTGCCATGGAAACCCCGCCTACCTCTACCACACCTATGGTTTCTACCGATGTGTTTGACGAGCAGATGTTGGATATTCACCGACGTTATGCTCCCTTGACTGAGGCCACACCTGCTTCTAGTGTAGTTTCCACTACTCCTGTGATTCTTGGCGGTCTTACTTTTGAAGAATATCTATTAGATGTTCAGCAGCAGAGTTTTCAGGGTTCTCAGCCGTTCCAAGCTCTTGAAAATCTCTGATTCCATCATTATGATGCTGTTGGTAATCCCGTATATGTATATCCGCACCATTATGATGAGCATGGTAATCTGGTCTATTTGCCTCCTACTGATCCTTATCAGATCATTTCTCGTTTTGGACCTACCTTGCCTGTGCAACCCTCTAGCTTGCAAGAACAACCCTCTGTGGGACAACCTTTAGCTCAGCAGGGCCCTGCTTTTGGTCCACAGGGACAACTATACGGTCCACAAGGCCAACCTTTACAAGGACAACCTTTGGTCCAACATGGACAACCCTCCGGTCTTTCGGGTCAACCTCCGAATCCACCAGGACTATCTTATGCTCCTAGGGGGAAAATCTACCCGCCACAGGGACAACCTGTTGCACCACAACAACAGCCACATGCTCAGTATGGCCCGAATGTTGTGCAACCAGGACAACCCTACGGTCCTTCTCCGGGTCAACTTGGTTATCAGGGACAACCTGGTCCATCACAACCATCAGGTCAACCTTTCCCACAAGGCCAACTCAGTGGCCCTCAGTACTTGGTTCAACCAACTCAGCAATCGATTCAACCTGCTCCTCAGCCGGTTCCATCGTTTCAGCAGCCAGTTCTACGTGTTTATAGTCAATCGGGTTTTCCCGCTCAGCAGCCTGCTCAACCTGCTTAGCTGGGACCACCTGCTCAACCGCAAGGCGCTTACTACCCTCAAGGTTCATATCAACTGGTATGTAGTGCGCCCCAGGTTCCTTACCCACAAAATCCACCTGTATATCATCAACCTCAAAGCCATGCTTACATTCCACAACAGACTCCTTATACTGCTCAGCAAGGACCTCATTGGTCTACTTCGACTCAATATCTTGGTCCTCAACCCCAGTATCAACCGACTTATCCTGCTTCTAATCCCTATGATCCGAATCCTCCAAGACAGAATGTATGGGGACAGAATCCCGCTCGGACTGGGTGGAATGTACATACGGGTCCTTATCAAAGACCTCTGATGACTTTCAATACTCAATTACCATTTCTTGCTACGTCGAAATTACATGATGTGTCAAAGTTGACGAACGATCCCATTGTTCATAACCCATATTGGCCTCCGGTTCCGACCAAGATTCCTGGTGATTGTCCTAAATTTGAGGGCAAGTCTGGCGAAGACCCCCAAGCGCATGTTATGACTTACCATTTGTGGTGTTCCTCTAACTCTTGGGTGGATGATTCTATTAGACTCCGTCTTTTCTAGCGAACTCTTACTGGTGCCGCTGCAAAGTGGTACATTGAGCTATCTCGTGGCGTCTTCCAAGATTTCAATTCTTTAGCTATGGCATTCCTTACGCACTTCCAGTTACCAGTCCACTATGAGACTGGGACGCACCTCCTCACTTCATTGAAACAAGACCGAGCTACTCATGAGACTGGGATGCACCACCTCGTTCAAATTGCCAAAGATATCGCTATGGGGGCATGTGTAACCGAGGAACAAGCCATTGCTTACACCCAGTACCTTGATCTTGTGTACTCTCAGTATAGCGCATTATATGATATCTTGCCTGATGCTCCCCGACCTAGAACTTCTAAACCTC
This sequence comes from Pinus albicaulis, assembly GCA_034641835.2. NCBI lineage: Eukaryota > Viridiplantae > Streptophyta > Pinopsida > Pinales > Pinaceae > Pinus > Pinus albicaulis. The sequence continues at coordinate 1,306,120,431 of CM076580.1, forward strand.
CAGCAACTCCATCCGTCTATAGTATTATTGGTTCTGTGTCTCAAACTTCTCAGAAGTCTTCATCTTCAAACTTTGGGAAGCCGAAGTCCGCTTCTTCCAATAATGTTGCTTCTCAGTCCACTTCGAATTCTGGTAAACCCGCAGAAGTTAATGCCGTTCAGGACAATCCTACGGACAATACTTCTAAAGGTAAGAAGAAGGATAAAGGTAAGGCCAAAGCTGATACCCCAAAACAGGATTCTCAGAAACCTCGTGCTGGCGATGGTTCTCAACGCAAACCGAAATACCCTTGTTTGTTTGTGACAATGAGCACCTCACCAACGATTGTCCTCGACGATATGAAGTGAGCCGCTTGCTCAAAGGCACTCTGGGAACTCCGGCCGTTTTTAAAGAACCTTTCCCATCTCAGCAGACCCAGATGGTAGAGAAACCTCAGTCCTCTGTCCCATTTGGCTCTCAAGTGTTCATGATGAACAGTTCTGCAACCATTTCTATTGCTACTCGATCGAAAGATTATGCTAGCTCGCGTCAGGCTATGGGAAAGGAGATCGCTGATGGTCCTCCCTCTCCGCCTGTTACTGGCCCTCTTGAAATTGAAAGGCCCAATGTTGAATCCGTTGTGCAACCACCTTCCAAAGGTGTACTCCGTAAGTCTTCTTATAATCCCAACGCCCGTGCCACTCACCATTACAATATTGTTGAGGATTTGGCTCAAGCGCCGTCTGCGATGTCCGCATTACAAGTACTTTAGATTTGTTCGTCGCAGCAAAGAGATTTGTTATCTACGATTGGTGGGATTGATCCTGCCGATACTATCCTTCTTGCTTTCGACCTAGAGAGTTTTGTTCCACGACTTCCGCATTAGATTGCGCACATTATTCAAGTTGTTATTAATGGTCTCGACATCTTTCAAGCGGTTATGAATGAAGGTGCATCAACTTGTGTCATGTCATCTTCATGTTGGAAAGTTATTGGTTCTCTAGCCCTAAATTCATCACCAAATGCCCTAGAAGCATTTGATGGAAGAGAATCAAAACCTTTAGGTGTTCTCGCTAGTTTATCGATTACTTTGAAAGGGAAGACAATCAATGTCGAGGTCGAAGTCGTTGATGCTAAACTCAATTATAATCTTCTCCTTGGTCACAGTTGGACTCATGCCATGTTGTGTGTTCAGTCCACTCTCTTTCATGTTTTGAAATTTCCACATGAAGGAAAGATTGTTACTGTTGATCAATTGTCTTTCTTCACCTCTTCTTCCGAGAACAACGTTCCGTATGTGGATCAGATTCCTATTCCCTATGAGAGCGTAGGGCTTGGTATTTTTAAAGATCCTGCCCTCATGGGTATTTTTCCTCTTCCTCCATTGAATACTGTTCAGATTCATATGATTTCTCGGTCTGATGACCCATGGATTATTCCTTCGCCTGAACAGATTGATTCTTTCGGAGATTCGATGCCTTTGAGTCCGATTGAGATTGATTATTGTGAACTCATCGCTACTTCAGAACCTCCGTCCTCTGATTGTGCTCCTTTGAGCATGTCTCTTGACATTTATTCTCAATCCCCTTGGCTTGGTGATTCAGATTCACCCGATCCTTTGAGAGGAGTGTTTCCTTCCGATGAGGCCATCATGGAAACCATGTCTTTTGAGGATTTGTCGTGGAATGATGGTCATCATCGTTCCTCGTTTATGCCTGGCCTCGGGGCCATGCCTACTTGTCTCGAGCGTTCTGTATCTCAGGTTCCTTCTCCCCCGCTTCAATTGCCTGTTTTGATACATGACGTCTTTACGGAAGGTAAATTGAGTAACATTACACAGACGATGCCTATTAACATTTTTGTTAAACCGGGAATCGTCGAGAACATCCATATTGGGGTTACTTGTTCTTCTGAAGAAGTACAATTTTATACTAGCCTTTTCCGCGAATTCTGTGATGTCTTCGCATGGTCCTACGAAGAAATCCCTGACATTGATCCTAGTATAGTGGTGCATGAAATTCCTACTTATCTTGGGTCGAAACTTGTTCGCCAGCGTCTTCGTCTGGTGCACCCTAGAAAAGCTGCTGCCATCAAGAGCGAAGTTGAAAAACTTCTTAGAGCTGGTTTTATTTATCCGATTCCTTTGACAAAATGGGTCTCTAATATTGTTCCTATAGATAAGAAACAGGGAACTATTCGCGTCTGTGTTGATTATCGTGATATTAATCGAGCTTGTCCCAAGGATAATTATCCTACTCCCTTTATCGATCAAATCATTGATGACTGTGCCGGGAGTGAGATATTTTCCCTAATGGACGGTTTTTCTGGTTACAATCAGATTAACATTCTCCTGACTGATCAACATAAGACTGCCTTTATCTGTCCTTGGGGTACTTTCGCGTATAAGAAGCTCCCTTTTGGCTTAAAGAATGCTGGGGCTACGTTTCAGCGAGCGATGTCATATGATTTTCACGACATTCGCCACATCGTTCAACCTTATCTGGATGATCTTCCCGCTCATTCAGCTAAACATCCGGACCATCCTGACCATCTTCGTCTGATTTTTCTTCGTTGTCGATGTTACAACATTCGGCTTAATCCACACAAGTGTGTCTTCTGCGTTGATTCCAGTAGACTCTTAGGGTTTATCATATCCAAAGACGGAATTCACCTCGATCCTCTCAAGGTTGAGGCTATTATCAATCTCCCCTCTCCCTCGTCATTACATCAGTTGCAAAGTTTGCAAGGTAAGGCTAATTTTCTACACCGTTTTATACCTAACTATGCAGAAGTGGCTAGAGGATACACATGATTATTAAAGCAGGGCGTCTCATTCTGTTGGGATGAGATTGCTCAAAAGTCTTTTGAGGCCCTGAAGACGTTGCTTGTCAACGCTCCTCTGTTGCATCCTCCTAACTATCACTGTGATTTTTCCCTTTATTTAGCCGCTGCTTTCAGTACGATTGCCATGGTTCTGGTACAAGACGATGATGACGGTAACGAGCATGTTATTTATTACTTGTCTCGTAACCTTCTCGACCCTGAGACGCGCTATGCACACGTCGAGAAGTTAGCGTTAGCTGCGGTTCAAGCCATTCAGTGTTTTCATCATTATATTCTTTTGCGTACAGTGACTGTGATTTCCGATTGCAACCCCATGACCTATATATTGTCTCGACAATTGCTGGGGGGAAATACTCAAAGTGGATTGTCATCCTCCAAGAGTTCGATTTGGAATTTATTGCTGCCAAGTTGAAGAAGTCACTAGTCTTTGCTGATTTGACTTGTTCCCTCCCTTCAGACTCTCCTCCGTCTCATTCTGAGGAATACATTCAAGACGATACACTTTTTTTGATTAGCACCCTCAATTCGTGGTACGGTGATATCATCGTTTATCTCCAGACTTCTACTTTCAGATTTGAGTTGACGAAGGATGCCCGTCGATGCATCCGTCATCAGTCGCAACCTTATCATATAGTCGGGGATACCCTCTATCATGTTGGAGTGGATTCCATTCTCCGTCGATGTTTGACCCTCGAGGAAGCTAAGAAAGTCTTCAATGATTGTCACAGTGGCGCCTGTGGCGGTCACATGTCTGGTTATGCCATTGCACAAAAGATTTTTCGTGCTGGTTATTTCTGGCCTTCTATCTTCAAGGACTGCATTGTCGCAGTTCGTAAATTTCATGATTGCCAGGTTTATCAACGCAAGATGCGTGCGCTGCCTGTCGCTCTTCATCCTATCATTACCATTGGTCCCTTTGCGAAGTGGGGCATCGATTTTATGACGTGTAACCATCACTCGGACGGGGGGCATGCTTATATTATCATAGCCGTGGACTACTTCACTAAATGGGCTGAAGCAATGCCTACACTTGCCGCTGACGGTAAGACAACTGCTCAATTCATGTTCAATCACATTATTACTAGGTTTGGTGTCCCTCAAGCCATCATTACCGATCATGGTTCCCATTTTCGGCATTACACGGTGGCCAAGTTGACTTCTAAGTTGGGTTTGCGTCACGATAGCTCAACGCCGTACTATCCTCAGGCCAATGGCCAGGTTGAAGCCGTGAACAAAGTTCTTGTTACCATGCTTCAACGTATGATTGGGATCCATAAATCCAATTGGCATCTTATGTTATTTTCAGCTCTTTGGGCATATTGAACCTTAGTTAAGAGTGCAACCAGATTCACCCCTTTTCAGTTGGTTTATGGTTTGGAAGCTACTCTTCCGATTGAATGTGAAATACTTTCGCTCAAGTTGGCTGTTGAATTACTGCCGAACACTTCACCAGAAGAAGAGCATCTCCTTTATCTCGAAAGGTTAGATGAAACCCACCGCTTTGCTACTCTGGTTATTGAAGCACAGAAAAAGCGGGTCAAAGCTCATTTTAACCAATTAGTTTCCCCTCGTTCTTTCGTTGAAGGAGATCTCGTCCTCCTGTACGACCAAGCTCATGATAAGCTGGGGGCAGGTAAATTTCAACCCATGTGGCATGGGTTTTACATTGTTAAACGTGTATTGCAGAATGGGGCCTATGAGCTCATTGATTACGAAGGTCATCCTTTAGAACAACCCAAAAATGGGTTGTATCTCAAAAAGTATTATGTGTGAGTCATTCATGCATGATTTGTGTACATAGGTGTTTTTTTCATTTTTGTACATGTTTTGATTTGGTGTGCTTTGCGAGCATTTTCCTGCTTATTTGGGTCTTGCTTATTTGTGTATATACCCCTTATGTCGGTTTCGCGGATGGTGCTTCCCACAGTACCAGGAATTTGTCTTCAGCAGCCTAGGTAATCTATGATCCTGCTGGTGAGTTGATGGAACTGCAAGGTATTTGTCTAGGACAAACTACAAACAATGTCGTTGAATATAGTGCTGTCCTTGAACTATTAACCGAGGCAATCAATCTCGGCATACGCGCATTGCTTGTAAAGCTAGATTCACAGCTTGTTGTTCTGCAACTCCATGGTCATTATTCCGTCAGAAACCCATACATTTTGAGATTGTATTTACATATTCGTTTGTTGGAAAGACATTTTGATTTTATCATATATCAACATATTCCTAGACGCATGAATGCATTAACTAATACAATGGCCAACATTGTATTAGTTAGACATTTGCGTAATTTGTAAAATCATCATCATATGAAAAAGATCCATGTAGGAAAATAGATGTGTATATATATATTGTGTGTTTGCATCAGTGTGCATCATAAATTCAAAAAATATGTGTTTCTGTTACATCTTGAGACACCATGTCTCTCAAATATACATATATAAAGCCTAGGTGTCTAATCGGCGTGATGCTCGTGATAGCATGTCACTGCCCGTACAAGCCGCCTCAGCAAGCGGTGAATGCAACTTGGCACCCCTACAGTATGTCTCTGGTAGGCACGAGGAACATCATCAAATCGTGCATAGTTCGGGATTCCATGTGTGATGCCCTCTAGGTTCAGCACGATCTCCTCTTCCTTGCCTTTCTCGCCATGAGGTTCGAAATCATGAGGGATTCGCCTCGCTATCGGAGACATACCCTCAGGTCTCTTTGGGCCAACATCTGAAAATGCATAGATATAATGTCAGAATATACATAACTAAAAAAAATCATAACACTCATGAAAATTAAAAATGAGTCTTACCTAAATCTTCATCCCAGTCCTCTTCCTCCAGGAGTGGGAGGTCTGGATCACCAGTAAAATTTGTACCAGAGTAGGGCCAATCCTCCACGACGATCAACTATCGGCGGAGCCAATAAAAAACTCCGGTCTCCAGGACATCTGTTGGCTGTCCCTTGCCCTTGGCATCAAAGCCACCCATTGGGCCATCTGTGGTTCTCTCGTTGGTGGTGTTGGGACTATGAGCTCCTGACGCTGAAAAATTGGTAGTCGTTCCAGGGAGAACGATACCAGAATAGAACCATAACCAAATTGCTTCAAGTTGCCCTTCTTGCATTTTGTTCGCTGGCGTTTCATGTTTATTGTCACGGCCTCTGCCCAATTGTAGATGGTCGGTGTCAAGCAGTCTACGGCAAGAAGCAACTGCATTTTTGTTACTTCGTGCGGTGCTTGCGTTCCCGCAGCTCATGTGATGGTATGTAGCACTACTTTTAGTACTAAGTGTGTGATCGTTTGGATATCAACCTTCCCACTTCCTGTTCCCTTCCATGCCCCTTGACATACCCTATCCATCACCATGGACATACTCTCCATGCAAGGCCGGGTACCGGTTAAAATCGGTGCTGCTCCCCTCCGCGACAATCCTATGATAAAATAGACGTCAAAAACATCAATCTCAAGTTCTTGATCTCGAAGGATGAACTTTTCCTGATCCTCATCCCATATGCTGATCAAATATTGTAGTAGCTCCAGTTGAGCACGGAGACATGGTGTCAAGAAGAACTTCTCCAGTCCACAATCTCGAAGAGCTTCCATGCATCTCTTATTTTCCATGGCAAGCTCGTCCTCTTCGTTGTGTTCCCGTTCTTTCCATTCAATTACCATTTCACCGCTTTTTACCTGCAAACACATTCATATGAATAGTATTAGCTATTTTTGAAGCTTAGATTTGTGAACAATTAGGGTATTTGACTTGCATTTTGCACGAAAAATGGTTTGCACCGTTGGTGCACCCTAGTGTAGAAAATTGGGCGGTTGGCGCAACTCCGTGCCCGAAACTCGTGCCAACTTTCGTGCCCTAATATTCACATTTCCTCTCCCAGAATTCAAAATTGGAAGTTGCAGGAAGTAAGAAATGACTCAAAATAAAGGGAGAGATCTCGGTTCTTACCTGGAACTGACGGATTTGAGATTGGTCTGCTGGATTGGCCGCTATCGTCGCCGCAAGATTGCACAGTAAAATGGGTAACTATTGCTCCACAAGAGGTAAAGAAGTGAAAAGTAATTATTTTTACCATTTTTGGCATACCCTAATTAGGTTTTAAGACATGTTTTTCGATTATTTTATTATATTATTTTCAAAAAATGGGTTTTACACGTGTCTCTTGTGCAACAACAGGTTTTTCAAGCCATAGTGATGAAGTAACGAGTTAAATTTTATACTTTTTCGGACTCAGTAAAAACACGAAAAAGTCGCTGCTAGAGTCATCTTTCAGCTCTTTTCTGACTCTCTAAAATTGGAAAGATTGCCGAGACTCTTGTCATTTCGAACTCGTTAAATGGCTGCAAAGCGATATCTACCCTGTATACATTTACCCATTTTTTGAGCTGGGATAGATTATTTACGAAAAAGGAATACCTTAGCCTATCACGACTGAGAGGTTCTTTCAGATATTGTTTTCTACCTTTTCGGATCTGAGAGACTATTTACGAAAAGGGTCATGATGGAGTTTTCTTTTCTGCCTTCTTTTCAAACTCTCTAAACATGAAAAGATGCAGAGTTCTCCCTTTGTCAAACTCGTTAAACCCTGATGACATCAGATTTCGTCGCCATGACGTTCCTCGAGTTCCTCCTTCCTAGGGCTCGTAAAATGTATTAGGTTGGATTTGTCCTAAGGACAAACTTACAACACAAGCATATGCTATCCCCTTCAAGCTTGTTTTAAAAATAATTGGGGTACTCACCAGAAATGGTGGGGGAAAATGGAACCAAGTTTTAGTTATGTTGGCAGTATGTCGCTCTTAGGTTGGGGACATCTCATTTCGTCATTTTTGCCTCAGTGGGTTTGGGTAATCTGTTTTGATCTCTCATCTGTTCTTTGCCACGTCATCATGACCTCAGATCCTTTGATGTCAAATACTGCCAAATCCAGTGTCGTGTTGCTGATATGTTCAAGAGAAGTTTGCCTCTACAGTTTTCAACCTCCCTCTGATTCTCTGTTGGTCCTGTTCATCATCATATTCCTCTATCTCGTATCGATGATGTGGGAAACATTATGGCCCACCTTCGATCAGGTCACTTCTTATCGACTTCAGCTCATTATCTAGGAATTTGATCTAGAGACTCTATTTTGGTACCTTGGAGCCTGCTTTCCTTAATGGTAGGTTTTTCGCATTCGATGCAAGGTCCACATCATTGGCCTTCGATCGAGTGATTCTGCAAATGTTCGATGCCAGATCACTGTTCACATTCCGTGGATTGTACCAGTTGTGCCTTGAGAGCCATTGTCATTATTGGTGGTTTCTCTCGTGCCTGTTAACAAATTTCATCATTGGCTGGTAATTAGGTGATTTTCTTGCATGTTCGACTTTAGCTCATATATTCGCATGCTTGAATTTGTACTTGTTCGGGTCGAGATGGAGCGCAAGACTAAAATGTCTGATAGAATCCAGGCTGCGGATTTTGGTGGATTATCATGACTTATTGCATGACTCTTTTGATCGGATGGCTGCGACCATACCTGAGTCTATTTGTTGATCCTTATTGCTGGATGGCTGCGTCCATACCTCGGATCTTAGTTTTTATATATACGCTATTATGGATGGCTGTGCCCATACCACATGTTCATGTATCAGAGATATCAGTTGTATTCCTAATTGCAGGTTTTTCGACAGCGGTGTTTGGTTCAAACGCGTTTTCATGAAACATTTCGACCCTCCCTCTCCCTCTGACCTCATGCTTTAGGGGGCATCTGTTACACAACATTTTGTCACTGTCCCTACAATCCCCATCTCACCAATTGGAGGGTCATTTCCGTGATCAATAAGCAGTGTCATGCCTTGCAAAGACCATCATTGTATCCCTTTACATGAGAGTAATATTCCTTCTATTGACAATTCCTTGACCAGAGACTCAAAAACCCTTGTTTTTGCCTTGGTGCGAGTAATCAGTTATGCCTTCGCGCCAAAGAGGAAGATTGACACTAGGCCCCACGCCAGCTGGCGCTCTGTCCCAGTTTGCCACCCGCGCCAAGCTGTTTATGGAATGCTTTTTAAAAATAGAGGTGGAGATTCCACTCCAACCACCTCAAGGATGAGTCATTGGGAGTGGTTGAACTGAAAAACCACGGACTCCCTCCTTTAGGTTTATGGTTTCCACCTCTTATGGGTACTCCCTAAAGGATAGGCCTCCCTCCTGCCTTTGTAGGGATCCTAAACTCCTCATTTTCCTCTATAGAAGAAGCTATCTCTCTTAGAACAAGCTAGCTGAACTTGGAGAATTAAACATATTATAGTTGAATTACTAGAGAAGATAGAATAAGAAGGAATTACATTGAGGAAGCTTGAGTCCATGACTTCTAAGAGAGCTTGAGTCCATGCCTTCATCCCGTCCGAATTCCCTGACGAGCATCTGAGACGCGCTTTGGCTAAACCCTGCTGGAGGAGACTGCGACGTTAAAGCATTGGTTGTAACTCTTCCTTCTATTCATTTATATACATGACTATTGTTTGGTTCCCATTTTGTATTATGTTAGATGCTTAATGCAACATGCTTAGCCCTCTTTGACTGGCTAGTAGTTATGAGTGAAACCATTATGTCGTATGTTGTTCTTGTTTCTTGTTCTATGTGCAGGTATCCAAGCGTATTGGCGGAAGGATTGTGATTTTCCAAGGCAGGAGCGAGAGGCCACCACTACCTACAGCAACAACGACAGCGTTGGACTTCAGGTAGGTCGATCTACCATGTCCTTTGTTCATTCAATAATTAGGAAGCAACACTTTAGCATGTCCCTTTGTTTCTAGACCCACTCTAGGGCTAGAGAGATCATCTCTGTCCGCAGAGAGGATTTACCTGCTTAACAACTATTTTAAGTTAAACAGATGAGGAATTAACTGAAATATAGGTTCGTTGAATATACACTAGTTGTCTGCATAACAGTCGCGTACATATGCAGGTTTGCTTCAGTAAATTCACGTACAGAAACCAGAGTAAGAAAAGAAAAATTTAAGTGAGTTTTAAAATACTAATGGTGCTGAGGGTTGGAGTCTTCAGTGAGGAAGTCGAAGCTTCCTGCCAGTAGTAACAGGGGGTTGTAGCTCCCTTCCAGTGGGTGCTGGTAAACGTGATCAGGGGGTTGAAGCTCCCTTCTAGTAGGTGCTGGAGAACGAGTGAAGGTTGTAGCCTTCTGCAGGTAGGTGCCTGCGTGCTGGTATGAGTCTGCGGCAATACACGATTGTAAGAAGTTTTCGTAATAATATAATTGAAGATAGAGACGACATCAGCAGTGGTTTTCTCTCACATTGGGTTTCCACCTTAATTATTGGTGTTCATGTGTGTTGGTTATGTGTGATGCTTTATTCTGTTTTTACTACACATGTTTACTTCTTATCAAATATTTGATGAATCAATAATGCACTGGTTTAAGTTAAACAGATGAGAAATTAACTAAAATATAAGTTCACTGAATATGCGCTAGTTGTCTGCATAACAGGCGCGTACATATGCAGGTTTACTTCAGTAAAGTAGCGTACAAAACTCAAAGTAAGAAAAGAAAACGTTAAGTGAGTTTTAAAATTGTGGTTCACCTCCCCTTCTCAGTATTTTTCCCAACAATTGGTATCAGAACTGGTCCTTTAGAAGAAGCTTGGTCGCTTGAAGGAGATTCGTCAATATGACGGGAATAAAGAAGTTAGCTCAAATAAAGGATTCAAAAACTAGTAGCTGTGATAGTGATATATCAGATGCAGTAAAAATTACTGATGTTAGAAAATATTCAAGCTTGGGAGCACCCCGTTTTCTATTGATCTGGAATGAAGAAGTCGACAACAAGGAACTAACAGGTATGGGTTCTTGTTCTAATTGTAGTCCATTTCCTTGTCTATGCCACATTGATAGTGATGATGACAGTGACACAACCGAAGTTTCACTCATAGGTAAAAGTGAAAGTAAACATTCTCAAGAGAAGTTAGAAATAATTCCTCTAGAAGCAAAAGATCAAGGCAAGTCAGAAACGATGGTCGATGCAGATATACCTATGCTAAGCAAAGGTAATTATCAACACTGGAAAGAAAAGATGAAGTCTAATCTAATGAACTGTAATGTTTGGTATTTAGTAGGTAATGGCTACACCAAGATTCCCCTATCAAACGAGGAAGTGAAAAAGAATAGTAAGGCAGTGAGTGACATATTTTGTAGCATATCTGATTCAGTATTGAATAAAGTTATGCATTATACATCTGCAAAGCAAGTATGGGATAAGCTACAATCAATTTGTGAAGAAATCCCAGAGGAAGATTGTTCATCAGAGAAACTATCAGGTAATCCTATCCCTAACAATGTGTCAAAGAAAGTACATGACGATAAAGCATCTCATACAATGATGGATGGAGCTATTAATTCAGCAGATGACAGGTTAGAGGAAATTTATGATCATAGAAGAAAACTTGATCTTGCTTTGAAAAAGATTGATAATCTTAAAGACAAGTTGCAAGTGTATGATAACAAGGATTATATTAAATCAGTAACTGTTGTTGTAGAATCTAACTAGTATTGTGAAGGTCTTGAAGCCGAAATCATCTCTTTAAAAGCAGATCTTGAAAAATAAGATAATCAAAATGGAGAACTACTTCAAACATTTGAAGAACAAGAAAGTGGGCTAAAAGAAGAGATTCTCAAATTAAAAGAGCAAGTAGAAGAAGGAAGAAGGGTTGAAGAAGGTATGAAGAAGCATAATCTAGAAAATGAAAAACAGTACTAAAGAATGGAGGTTGAGGTAAACATCTTAAAAGGTAAATTAGAAGAAAAAGATAAACATTTGAGATTTCAAGATAGTACTAAGATTCTGGATAATATTCTTAGTAGTCAAAGGTCTCCCTCTATTAAACTTGGTCTTGGTTTTCATGAAACTGTTAAAGGAGAATCTAGTTCACAAGCTAGTGCTAAAGATCCAAAGGATAACAATGCAAAACTTGAAGTGTTTAAAAAGACAAAAGGCCAACTTGATCAACAACCAAGGATCATGAATCCTCAAAGGAAATCAATCGCTCCTAATTATAGAAGTGTCAATGAATTCTCTCCTCTGATCAATGATATCGAATGCTTTATATGTCATAATTATGGACATATTGTAGCCAGTTGCAGAAGAAGATTATTTTGACCTTAAGCAAATAGCCACTTCACAGGGAGATCAACTCCTAGGAATAAAGGATGGTTTTATGGATATTGCTTCTCTTGTAACTAATTTGGGCATAAGGCCACTGATTGCAGGTCATGTATGTTGAATAGAAACAGGAGACGGGATAAGTTTCAACACATAACTAGAAATTGCAAGAAAATATGGAGGAAGGAACACTGCTCAGAAACGTAGGGAACGTTGACCCTACTGCAGCCAGTTATTTCTCAAGATTACTTCTTAATGACTTTAGAAGTGATGTGAGGTACATGACCTCATGAGAGCAGAAGATGATTATTAGGTGCTCAGGATCAGTAATGTATAATCTCAGGAGGAGCAATATATGATGATTCCAATGGTTTTTTCGATAATTCTGGTTGCTTATATTTCTGACAGTGCATCTGATGAACACAGGTATAGACTGTACAAGCTTAGGGGGAGCTGAAGTTGTGAAGTTTTCGGTATTTCACTTTTTGTACGCTGATCCTATGAAAGAAAATCACGTATATACGCGAGTTCCTATACAGACAATCGTGTATGTTTTTTTTTCTCTGATAGAGAAACAATGGGATAGACTCAAGAAAATACTCTGAGATGCTTCAGACAATTATTATTTGGCTTTCTTATTCTGATGTTGATGGTTATGGTTTGTTGATGTTACTTATAAGTGGTATTGAGTAATGATGATCTATGAGTTGGTACAATATGACATTTATGCTTTTCTGATTGATGAAGATGCTTTGATGTATAAGTTGATGTGGGATCTGACAATGAACAGGTAGCACATGTTCAGGGGGAGCATTAGCCTTGTTGCTAATGATGCATTGTTAGCATTATGTTTGCAATATTGGTCAAGAAACTTATGTACTTGGTTGAAGGATGCTATGTTGCATTCTTTTGGTCTTGGTTCTAAAAGTCATAGCTGTCATTTGATGTAAAGGTCATTTAAAGACCTATAATGTAATTCTTGTAATGCTTAATCATGTTTTGACCATGGAAGGTCAAGTTGTTTATGTATGTAATCCCATGATGGGTAGATGATGTTATGTGACCCCACTTGGTTGGGTGGTTGATGTAAGTTTGAATCCTTGGTGATAGGAAAGGTCATATTCAATTGAGTCCTAGAGTCATGTACCTCGTATTTTAGAAGATTCAACATGTGCTCAAGGGGAGTATGGTCATAGTTTAGATCAGATCTCTTATCTCTACAAGGAAAGAGATGCCTTGATTCGACATTGGTCTGCCCTTTGCCCTTGATGTCAAAGGGAGAGAATAACTTGGTATTTGAATTGCAAAATTGATGTGTTTTACAAGTATCTACAGGTTGTGGAGATCAAACACCAACGCGGTTTCCATCAAGTCCAAAGGGGGAGATTGTTGGCATTATGATGTATGTGTTATCCTTGATGGCAACACACTTATAGCAGGATAAGTATGTGTTGACAGGATGAGTACACAGGCCAGTTTACAGGTGAGAAAATGATTGAACGAAGTGGCAGAATTATTGGACAAAGGTATACATGTCAGAAACAAAAAAATTATAAATGTGAACAGTTGAAGAAATATACGCGGGTTCTATGAAGCAAAGTCACGTACACACGCGAGTATGAAGAACAACAGGCGTGTACATTTGGTGCACTATGATTCTCTAAATACCAAGGGTCTTTACCATGGTATTAGCCCACAGTATTGAGCGAAGTAATGACTATTTAATCCTATCAAAGTTTACCACCAACACTATTGTGGTTTTGACCTGTGGTATTGGCTAAAGCCTAAGCTATATAAAGAAGTGAAGATCAAAGTGATAGAGTGTGCAAATGTCAGAGTGATTGATGATTACTTTGATCTGAAGTATTATTTCATAGTATGGGCTATTGATGAGTGGTTAATTTGAAATAAATATGCACCCGGTAGTACAATGATGGATAAAGATCATTAGACCTGAAATGACTATGTATTGTATGATTTGCTTATGGGTTGACTAGATTTGTTATTTGATGTATGTTTATTTCTTTGAATGTCGTGATCTAGGTATGTCTGAAGTTTTTGAAGTACAACACAGTTATAAGTTGAAAATCGCAGATTTGTATGCGAGTTTGTCTCTGGAAAGGCGTGTACACACACATGTTCTCTTCTGAATAATAGTGTATATTTTCTACAGTATGTTTAGATTTGTATGCGATTTTTCTTTCTGAAAATCACGTATACATGCGGAAATGATTTATGAAAAGTGCGTATGAAAGCTAGGGTTTTTGTTGAAGAATATGTTTTATCTCTCTATACAGTATTTTTGTTTATCTGTTGTTTATTGATGAAGTCTTCATGTTGATTTGGGCTTAATAGTGATGTTTGAAGTTGAATTGATTGAGTATTGATTTGTTGAAGAATGTCCATGATACAACTAACTGTTTGAAGTTCAGAAATCTGTAATCTGACATAATGTTTCAGTATGTCTGTGTTCAGTTCATTGTCTGGTTTAGATTGATAGTAATTCAAAATTTGGTATGTTGAGATCTGTACGCAGGTTGCATCCATGAAAAGTGCGTATATACGCAGGTTTGTTTAAGCAAAGTAGCATACATATTTTGTCCTATGATTGATCAGGGTTGCAGTTGTTTTAGTATGTTGATGCAGTGTTTTGGGTTCAGTAATGATATTTTGGTTATAGTGATCTCACTGTTTTGAATGTTTAAGAAGAGGTTGGTTGATTTGAGTTGGTAATTGGTTGAGTGTTTGTTTTGGTTCAGTGGTTGTTTGATTCAACAATTCCATGATTGGTTGAATGACTTGGTACAATGATCAGTTTCAATTTTGATATATGGTATTGGGTTTAAATGATGGTAGTGGGTTCAGTTTGAAAATTTGATGAAAAGTGGCGTACAGGTTGTGATGTGTTGAAGCGGATGGATCTAGTGTGAAAATTTATGAAACGTTGTCCATGTTGGTGTTGAGGGTTGGAGCCTTCAGTGAGGAAGTCAAAGCTTCCTACCAGTAGTAGCTGGTGATCAGATTAGGGGGTTGTAGCTCCCTTCTAGTGGGTGCTGGTAAACGAGATCAGGGGGTTGGAGCTCTCTTCTAGTAGGTGCTGGAGAACGAGTGAAGGTTGTAGTTTTCTGCAGGTGGGTGCCTGCATGCTGGTATGAGTCTGCGCTAGTACAAGATTGTAAGAAGTTTTCATTATAATATATTTGAAGACAGAGATGACATCAATGGTGGTTTTCTCCCACATTGGATTTCCAGCCTAAATACTAGTGTTCATGTGTGTTGCTTATGTGTGATGCCTTATCCTGTTCTAATGAATCACTAATGCACTATTTTAAGTTAAACAGATGAGGAATTAACTAAAATATAAGTTCGTTGAATATACGCTAGTTGTCTGCATAACATTCGCGTACATATGCAGGTTTGCTTCAGTAAATTCACATACAGAAACCAGAGTAAGAAAAGAAAAAGTTAAGTGAGTTTTAAAATACTGATTCACCCCCCCCCCCCCCTCTTAGTATTTTTCCCAACAATAACACCTATTACTTGTCTGTACTATTTGAAAGGGTTGTCCTAAGAATTGTTCCTCCCCTTAGGGTTGTGTTACCCACGAAAATGGGTAACCCTACAAGAGACAAATTTTCTCTCGCATTTGACAAGCAACCGGTCTGCCAAACAAGTAGCAACTCCTTCCATCCACCATTAGTTGATGATATGCCATACATCTCTAGCACTTTCATCAACCATATGCTTCTCACCCATCTAGCATTAACACTTGGATCAAGGTGGGCTCCCACTCAAAATGTACTTTGATCATTTTGCGATTAAGTGCTTATACTTGTTTGTCTTTGCGCATTTTGTATGGATTATGGGTTGATCTAGAAGATATACCTTGACCATGATCTTTTTCTCTCACCTCACTATGGGGGTTAATTTTTGATCCCAGTCTAGAGGGACCACCCTTATGACCCTTTGGGTTATAGGAGTGGCACCACATGGGTATCCCTAATTGAAAGCGCATAGTTCCATCTTCCCATATGTCATAATCAACACTTTCCATCTTACATTACAAGCCCATATCTCACTTCCACTCTTCAAGTTCAACTTGCCATTGGTTTTTGGGGATTTGGCACTCATATGTTCACATACCTTTAGTAGGGCTCGAAAACATAGATGCTAGGTTGATGCATCGAAAAGAAATAAAGAAAACATATTATGGCACAATAAAACAAAGAGATAAAAGCTAAAGATTCAACACGTGGGAGCAACAACTTGAGACCAATGTTGTGTGGGAGCGCCCCCACCCCCGTCGAATCCGCTCTCGAAACACTCTCTGAGAGGGAGCACATCGAGAGCGACCCCTGGAGCGCGCTCATGTATATTGTTTGGGAGCGATTTTCGAGAGCGTGCTCCTGCAAAAAAAATTCTCCCTAGCTTTCCTTGCAAAAGAAATATCAAAGATGTTCTAAACACAAATATTTTTCAAAGAAACAAGAATTTTTTAGTGGGGCAACCTAATATTCAAGCCTATGGCCCTAGTATAGATATGCAATTCACGGTAATGTTAAATTCTTAAAGTAAAAGTGATATTCTCCTTTATCTTTTATTTTGAACCTTTTACTTAAATTTTTAACATTACCATGAAATGGCTCAGGATGTTTGAGAGTGATTCCGACCTCATTGGATTTCATATAGAGAAAGTACAATTTTAGATCTCTCTCAAAATCAAATAGACTTATCAGTTTTTTCAGGATTGGGGGGATCACAATGTTTCCATTGGATTTTGTCGTGTTTAGGGTATGGAACTCGTATTTAATGAAGAGCACCAAGCGCTCTATGTACCTTGAAGTTAGTGACATTGGTTGTCGAGGATATCCCCTGCTGGGATCCCAAGAGGCGATCCTATAGAGAATCTACTAGGTCAAGGGGCAACAATGGAGCAATAGCCCACTGTCACCTCAGCTAAAGCTCCTTGCTCTTTACGAAATTTCACTGATGGGAGGAGTCTTGATACGACAGGAATCACAATGCTAGATAGATTGATGATATGATGTGAAATAATTCCTAAGGCCTATTCACAAGAGAGGCTTAGATAACTGACTTGCTTGCTTTGGAAGTGTTACCGCTCAAACTAGTAGGGGTCCTAGGAGGGGATCCTATAGGGAAACTACTAGGTCAAGGGAAACAATGGAGCAATAACCCACTGTCACCTCAGCTAAGGCTCTGTGCTCTTTACAGACTTTCAACGATGGGAGGAGACCTAATATAAAGCGGGAAGCACAAGATGAATAGGTCAATAAGAGGATGACGAGTGATTCCAAGGCTTATTCACAAGAGAGACTCAATTGCATGGGTTGCTTGCTTTAGAAGCAAGGTGATGTCATCTCAAGGAAGGGCCAAGAGGATCCTTAGGGCTAGGTTTTGAGAGTATGCTTTGTCAAGATGGTTCCTAGACCTAGTGATCTTTATTGAGACTTGACCTTTAAGTGATCTTTGTGAAATTGGCGTTAATAGGTTGGGGGACCACACAAGGCCAAGCATGCCCAAAATTAGGTCAAGGGTATGGAATTGATCAGCCAAGGAAGAGCCTGACTTAATTGTGGAAGAGAAGAGGATCAATGGATATATCTTCTTGAAATAAAGTGTAATGATCCCAATGAGGTCACTAGCCAATGGGGAATGGAGTGTAAAAACTCTGGTAAAACTTGATAAATATATATTATTAATGAGGAAAGATGAGATGATTACAATGAGGGATCGCCTGGGCTTAAATACAGCCTCAAGGTGTCCCTTGGTGAAGAGGCATGATCTTTGATCATGCCTTTTCAGTTAATAACCTAAGATAACTAAATCTAATTAATAAATAATAAAATATACATAACATTGCCCCCTTCTTAAGATGCTTTGTCCTCAAAGCATACGTAATGATGGGTGTTGCTCGCGAAATGCTTCAGACTCCCAAGATGCTTCTTCAATGGGCAAGTCCTTCCACTTGATTAAATATTCGGTAATAACACGAGAGCGCAGCTTCTTATCACGAGTAGATAGGATACCCTCGGGCTCTAGAACGAGCTTGCCTTCATCATCCAAAATGGGAAGTGTTGTTTGGGGCAACTGATGGTTACCCAATGCCTTTTTTAAGCAGGATACATGGAAAACATTGTGAACACGACTGGTATCGGGAAGGCTCAACCCATAAGCGACTTGACCGATCTTTTTAATAATTTGATACGGACCATAAAACTTTGGAGCTAATTTATTTTTTTCTTTTTGTTTAAGGGACAACTGCTTGTATGGTTGAAGCTTGACAAACACCCAGTCTCCAACTTCAAATGATCTCTCAGTGCGATTACGGTCAGCTTGTTGCTTCATACGATTCTGTGCAACACTCAAATTATCTTTTAGAATTTGGACGACCTTTTGGTGTTCTTCTAATTGATTTTTTACTACTGGCAAATTAGTTTGAATTGAAGCAAAATCTTTCCACTTCGGAGGCTCATATCCATATAGAGCCTGGAACGGAGTCATTTTTGTCGATGTATGGTAAGTAGAATTATACCACCATTCAGCAAGATGCAACCATTGGACCCACTTGTTTTGTTTCTCCGTAGCATAACAGCGTAGGTAGGCTTCCAAACATTTATTAACAACCTCTGTTTGCCCATCTGTTTGAGGGTGATAAGCTGAGCTCATATTGAGATAGGTTCCAACATGGTTGAACAATTCCTTCCAAAAGTTTCCCTTAAATTTGGCATCCCTATCACTAACAATAACCTTCGGAAAGCCGTGTAGTTTATAAATATATTTGCAGAATATCTCTGCAATTTGCTTTGCAGAGTCTGTTTTTTTAATAGCGATGAAGTGAGCATACTTAGTGAGTCTATCTACTACAACGAAGATTTTATCCTTACCATCTGATACCGGCAATCCTTCAATAAAATCCATCGATATTTCTTCCCACTTCTGGGCCGGAATATTTAAGGGATGAAGTAAGCCAGGTGTCATAATGTTTTCAGTTTTATTTCTTTGACACTTGTCACATTCTACAACATATTTTTGAATATCGTGACTCATACCCTTCCAGAAGAATGACTGACGCGCATTGTAGTAGGTTTTGAAATATCCTACATGTCCTGATGACATGGAATCATGTGATTCCTTGAGTATTTTTGATATAAATTTGGATTTGGAATTTAGATAAATTCTCCCTTTGTACCATAAGATATCGTTCTTCCATTCAAATTTTGAATTCCCTGGGAGATTGTTGATTATAGCCAACATGTCCGGATCTTTGGCATACTCAGTAATCGATCTTCGAGCTAGTGCTTGAAATATCCCAAGATCCCATCGTCGGAATTTTCTTGAAATTTGGAGGGCTTCTAGAGGACACACCGACAGAAGAGTGGTCAAGAGATCGAATTCTATTGATGGCTAAATCGTGAGAAAAGTGATGACCTAAGTAACCTATGGAGGCTAGTCCTCGAAAAAGAGGGAAAGTGAGAGAAATAAGCTTTGGAAGTGATCACCTATGGAGGATTAGTGCCTTGTCCTTTGGGAGAGATGGAGTCAAGGAAAATTTATGGTTTGGAAAGATTTAACCCAATGAAGGAGGCCTTCAAACATCTTCGCATGGCATTAGGGCATGAGAGTAGTTGCTTCAAGGTCTTTATATTTCAATTTGCAACAATTGATGACTTGTCGAGATGTATTTAACACAAATTATCTCTAGGAACATTCACCCATTCATACATGGCCCATGGCATTATGCAACGCTATAAAAGATGACAATTTCCACCAATTTGTATAGAAAAGTAGTAAATTTCAAACTTGTATAGCAAAAATCCCAGCAACATTCATGTGACAAAGTAAATACAAGAATAAGCATGAAAATAACACTTACATGTATAAAAGCGTATATCTAATCATCATATGATCCTTCTTATAGGAACACATCATTATGTACAATTGCTTTTGTGTTGAGCAATGAAATCTGAGCATGAACTCCTTATCCATGTTTTCCAATAAATCTTCATAAAACTCAACATATTTTTCCACATCCTTTTGCAGTTCTTGAAAGTCTTGATCATTGAGTTTTGCAAATGTAGGACCAAGATTAATCTCTTTTCAACAATAGTCCATTTTTCATGATTTTGCATATTAAGATTAAAATGGAGTTTCCAGGGTGAATTAGAATGCCTTGATAGATGCTTGCTTCACCCTATAAGCATTAACTTTGAAGTTCAATTAAGAACTAGGGCTTCGTTGTTTCATTGGAGTCACCTATAATAATATGACAATATGTCGTATGGGGAACAAAACACACGTCTCGTGTCCCCAACAACGATGCCAAAAATGTTAACGCTCAGACTAGCAAGGGTCCTAAGAGGGTATCCTATAGGGCAACTACTAGGTCAAGAGAAACATTCGAGTGATAGTCCACTGGCAGCTCAGCTAAGGCTCCATGTGTTGAGAATTTGAAGGACCAGTGATTAATTCAAATTCTCTTCTTGATAATTACTTGTGAGCTTACTTGATTTACTTATGTCTTCTCTTCTTAGCCTATTTAGTCTTTCCTCAAGTCAATTATCAAAATACAAGAGACACAAAATTAGGCTCTTCGAGCTAGGGAAAAACCTCTCCCTCCTGGAGAGGAAAACCCACGATAAATTCTTCTTATAGAATTTCAGATGGCAAATACCATGACCAAGACTGAGACCCTTGATCTATGTATGCCTCCAAGACCTTGCGACTGCTTCTTTGTCGACCTTCAATGCTGATCCTTCTTTTCTTCACCAACCTGCACTGTCCTGCACCAACATTAGAGAACTCAGTCTCTAAGTTTATCTTCAAACGCTTCTTCTTGTTTATTCAGTTGTTGGAGACATGATTATTCGAGATCTTATCTTTCACTTCACATATCCGTGAATCTAGAGATATATTACTTTCTCTTATAAACTGTGATTAGGAAGGTAATTCACAGATTTACCTTCCTCTTTTTCTCACACTGCAATAACCCTTAGACTTCGTATCACAACATGATCCTCAATCTTTTAGCCCTTCGCATAACATCACATCCGAATGCTTCTAGTCACAGTCCTTACAACGCATAGAACACAGACCTTACTCCGTCATTAGATTGCAGGTGTATATCAATGTATTCATTACAGGTTTGACCGCACTATACTTGACCGCAAATCCTTCATAATGATCCGCATCCACTGTATTAGCACAGTACGCAAAACTGATCCGCGCCTTATTGCCTTTAACTCGCAAATATTCCAGACTTTGTCATGCTATAGTATGTCGAAATTATCCGCAATTTTATGTGTCCAAATGAGCCACAACACATCACTATATATAGTGCTCATTACTTTTGATTTTAGGCCGACCCTTCAACATGTTTGAGAGTCGACTTCATCACTGTATATAGGCCGAGATGGAGAGCATTTATTCCAGCGTTAATGAGGGTTGTCATGAGCCATTCCTCCATAGATAAATGACAAGGTCTTGGAGCATATTTGTTGACTAGACTCTTCATATTCATGACCATTAATTACATTTATAACTAGAAGACAAATACTAATAGACATCAAGAAGAAGTCTATTGACCTATAATAAAACTTTGATCATGAAACCCATGAAGCAAGCATAACAAAAATACATTTTATTATCTTTCGGAAACCTCGATCTTGGTTGCGTGGTCCCACTTCCCGACATCACATACATCACTCCCCCTCCACTCATCATAACCTCTTTTCACATATTTCCCATCTGGGTCCACATTTGTCCATTGGGTCCATAAGGTGTTTTAGCCTCCCCTTCCCCTTGTCCACACTTTGGCTCGGGGCTGGACCGATACCTCATAGGTTGACGCAGCTAAAATGAAAGTTAAAAGTATAATCTGGCCAGTTGCAATAGGAATTGTACCATAAAATGCAAAAGATGGCACGGACATAAAAATTTAGCACGTGGGCAAAAACCAAACATGAGTTCTACCCCTTTATCATGGCCATCACCCTAGTTCTTAGGGCCCCTTATGTGATCCCCTTGCATCATTAAGGAACCCATGATTGTCCCAACCCGTTGTGGGCAATGAATTGCCCTACCCTAAGGGGGTATCCACTGCTATATCATTCACATCATGCTCTCATTCCCCAGAGGCCTGAGCAGTTATAAACAGAAAAATCAACAAAAGGCGAAGGGCATATGAAGAAGGGTGGGAAAACAAAGGTTGGGGTAGCTCATGTACCACGATTTCTCTCTCCTACATCTATACACCCAAGTGTGGGCTTCCCTCATTATGGCTACCCTTGTACCATGGCATGTGGCTTGGAGCCTTCCCGTGCTACCCTACTCCATTCCACCATTATTTCACATGACACCTACCATTTGACGTATGTACCACGGACCTGTCACTCACTTAGAGGTTGAAACCACCTAATAGGGTCCTTGCTTAAACTCTTTCTTGAGCCTGGGGACACTTGCACATTCTAAAGCCCAATATGGATGGGTTTGCCACTGTGAAGTGCCCACTTGGTTCCATGATTTGTAAGCTCATTTGCTCAATTGCTCTAATGAGTTGTTGTACTGGAAGGCGAGGAGATGCATTGAATCTTATATAAGATTGTAGATGGATCTTCATCTTGGGGTTTGGTCTCCCTATACGGGATCAAAGCCCTCTAGAGGGTCTTAATGATATTTATAGGGTGAGTGTTGAGAGCCACGAGCCTCCACTACACCAAAGATCAAATAGCCATGCAATGGGATCCTCAACACCACTCATTGATTTCTCTTGCCCCACTTGTTTGATGATGATGATGCTCCTGGACCACCTTGCCCAATCGGTTACACAGTTGCACCACAGACTTGGCAGTTGATCTAGCGCCCAAATGGGGTTTTGTCTCACCTAGGGAGATAAGGGGGGGCTTGCATCCTTGTTCCATCCCCTACAGATGGAACACAAGCTTGTTCTATTTAGTGGGAGACCCATGAGGATATTGTTTGTGCCCCCACAACCACTTGGGAGCACCTTAGGTCATTTTTTTGGAGATCAAGGGGCCACTCCCTTCATCATTGTTATTGGAGCCTTCCTATTCATTATGGCACCTGAAGGACATCATTTGGCCTTCCAACGACCCTTCTAGCTTCTTTTCTATCATTTCGACCCTCTTGAGAGGCTAATTATTCATGTTATGGAGCTATTTGGTGGGATTGTCACCAAAAGTATTTTTATTTTGCACATTATTTTATTATAGGGGCATCATTAGGCTAAATTAAGCTATTTGAACCCCTTAAAGGATTGTATAAATATAAGAGAGACATCCTATCTCATTCATCATCCCTTGGATTTGGGATATATCTTTCTAAAGATTTCATACCTGCAATTTGTGGAATGATTTGGATGATTAAATGCATTTTGATGTGTGGAATATTTTCACTATCTATTTTGGAGCTTCTATTTGGCAAGTTTATTGATGGATATACTCTTTTTGTCATGTACGTGCTCTTTTCATGCTAATTTCATCATGTCTAATGCATGGAATGCTATGTCATGAGTTTACTTGTGCCCTAAAAATTAATGTGAATTTATGAAACACTCGTAATATTGGATCACTGCATATGTTATTCATCTTGTCAAGAAGAACGAATTTTCCTAGGGGTAGGTTGTGCACCTTTTACCTTGAAACTCCATCAAATCTTGCATATCGAAGTATACAAGTCTAAATTTGTTGTGAAGTTGTATCCACATAGGGCGAGGTTGCTTCCTTAGGACTCCTTGAAGATCGAAGTTCTAAATCTTGATCATTTTGGCTCCAATCTTCCCAATAGCTAGGCACTAGTCCTAGATCCTTTGTGATCAGAGTAAATTAATGAAATATCATTCTTTCACCTCTTTTCTTTCTCTTTTCTTCGTCCTCTAAGGATAAGAATATTTTCTAGGGCTTAGTGCAAAATTTTAGGGTGGAGGAATTTTAGGATTTCGTCCGGACAAGTTTCTTCATTTATGTCTCCTCTAGGCATCCTCTAGTTTTGAACGAATTCCGACTGTGGAATTTCAAATAAATTGATGCCCTAACTATCACACCAAGAGGGAACCCTTGAAGCTGCTTTGACTTGGGGATTTCTTGAAGGTTTTCACTTTGTAGTTCATCATTCTTGAAGGTTTGCACTTTGCACGGTATATCTCTCAACCCTTGGTCTTTTATAGTATTTCTCTCAAGGGATTTTTCGTGGAAAGTCACCCTAGCTTCTCCCAAAGTCACAAGTGAGGGATTTTGGAAGTTTTGATCTTAGGCATTCATAATGATTGAATATTCCTAAGCTCGAGGTCATCCTCATAGGTCTTTCTTGGGGAGCCTTTCAATTTTTCTTTAAGTGTTTAAACCATTAATTGAGCCTCTCCTTTGAATGGGCCTAGGAAATCACATTTTACCTTGTCAATGATCCTATCATCCAAGTGATTTCCTCCATATCGAGACTCCTCCCATCGGTGAACGTCCATAAAGAGCAAGGGACATTGACTGACGTGACAATGGGTTCTTGTCCCATTGTTGCCATTTGGTCTAGTAGTTGTCCCTTAGGAACCCCCCCAAGGCCCCATCTAGATTAAGCGGTAACAAGCCCAACCCAATTTATGATCAAATACCAAAATTAATGAAACTTTAAAATGATAGAAGTGGCTAAAAGTTGGATTAAACAAGGTCTGATAAAAGAGTTTGGCCACAGGTTGAATGAGAACACAAATATGATATGAATAAAATGAGCCAATTTGGTTTATATAATGAATATCCAAAATAAATAAGATAGCATAAAATAATCCATGCTTATGGAATAAGAATCCATAATAAAGTACGAGAAATGAGACATAAATGAATGCAATGCCATGTGATGGTATTCTTATATGATTCACCAGTCAAAATTGTTGGAGAGTCATGTCGTTTAGTTCATTTGTTATTATTGTTATTATTATCGTTATTTATTAATTTGTTTATTGTTCACTACATATTCTTCCATAGGGCATTGGATATCTCGTAGTAGCTTTGGTAACGTTCTATATGATGCCAACATGGAGATAATTGCTTTCTTAGAGAATCCCCTACTTGGGAGGAGTGTTTTGCATCCCATAGGAGGGCATTGGGCCCTAGACAACGTGGTTTAGTGAAATCTTCAATGTAATATATAAATTTATAATAGCTAAAAGCCCAACACAATTTCTAATCAAAGACCAAAATAAGAGATTAGACAAGGCTTGATAAAAGAGTGTGGCCAAGGGATAAATTATAACACAAATTTGATACTAATGAAATGAACTAATTTGTTTCATATGATGAATCCAAAATAAATAGAATATTTATAGCATTCGCTAGTCAAAATGGTTGGAGATTCATATCGTTTAGTTCATTTTGTTATTATTAGTATTATTATTATTATTATGTGTATTTATGGTTATATATTAATATATTTATTGTTCACTACATATTCTTCCCTAGAGCATTGGATATCTCCTAATAGGTTTCGTGACATTCTACATGATGGGGATATGGTGATGGTTGCGTGTTTGGAGAATGCCCTACTAAGGAAGAGCATTTTGCATTGAAGAGGAGGGCATTGCCCTCTAGACAACATAGGGTGGCTTGGATGCTTGCATGTACTCATGGAGTTGGCTCATGGATGCATGGGCTGCGAAAATGTCCACAACTCAACATGAAGTTGGTTGAGGGACGCATGTCCACATTGTAATTGTGTTATAATGGTAACTATTTTTTTTTTTTGTGCACACCGTTAATATATTTCCAAATCTCTTCTTGTTATGCCAAATCCAAAATTTACTATGTCGAATTAAATTTTATTAAAAATTATTATTAAATGAGTCTTGAATTTTCATATAATCAACATTTATTATTATATGTTGTTAGCGCAAGGAGTTACTACTTGACTGCAAAAGGAGTAAGCCTTACACATCATAGTTCATTTCAAACTTTAAAGGTTTTTTGAATGGTGGGATGGGTTCTCAAAGAGTTTGAAATGATTTTTTATATTCTTTAAGACCTTCATGCATTTGGCAAGTTGTGACAAGTATAAATTGTATGGGTAAATTGGTAGTATAGGGAGCATAGTGTAACAAATGATAGGAGATGGATAGCTGATACTTATTCTAGGAAATATTCATATCCTAAATCAGTCACATAGCTATAATGATGACTCATTACACAAACTCTGTTTATGCAAAGTAAACAACATTCAGAAAGTAGATTACATGCATAAAGTATTTCAAAAATCCTTTATGAAATCTTCACTAACATGTTCTACAACACATATGATTTGCAGGAAGCTGGAAAATAGATAATTTACTATTAAATTCTTTAACAATTTCTTACTCACACCTTACTAGCTGTTGCAACTCATAAATTAGAAGAAATTAACAAAGAGAGAAAACACACCATACATTAGATAGTTATTGAGTCACAAAATCCTTCAACATGAAGTGAAAAAAGACTTTTCTCTATTATATTAAGTCTTCAGGTAGACCAACATCCAACTTGGAAATGGTATTTACAAATGGTATATATAGAAAGAGAGGCACCAACTTCCATCTCTTTTAAAAAGAATGAAACACTACTCCTAACATTACATAGGTGTCATAGGACATTAAAACCATATCCCATAGAAATCTAACTGAAAAGACAAATGTAAATGAAAGAAGAGAAGAGAATCTGGGTTGAACTGCTGAGTACGCTGACATGTTGCCCCTTTTTCAGTTGATTTGTCTTCTTATGTCTTTGGTTCTTAAATAACCATGTATCTTTATTTAATATGACCTCCAACAACCTCATAACCACTTATCACTGTCACTTGTTATATCCATTTGGTTATGAGCCCTTATCTTTCCTGAACTGGCTCGAAAATTTTGCTGACAGGTGTCAAAAATCAGTTAAAACAGACGCTATCGGAAATTCCAGTAAAAGCCTGTAACTGCGCAAAAACTGTAACACTACCAGAATTTCTGGTAGCGCTCAGTTTTTTTTTAAATGCACATAAAACACTGAAAAACCTGTGCAGACTTATGCTCTTTGACATTTGAGTTGCCTTTCAAAATTGCACTTGATAAGCAAAAAGGTGTTTTATTTGGAAAGCTTTTTACCTTCCTTCCATGTGGGCTATAGCTTTAGCAAGCTTGTCGAAGTCTGACTTGATGTCAATAGCTAATCTTGATCTTGTGGTTCTTGTAGCTGCTTCCTTGACAGTGGCCTTTTCCTCCTTTGAACCCTTTTGGATCTTTGTTCTTTTTGTGGAAGGTTGAATGCCTCAGCAATTGAATCTGCTGATACTTGCAATTTAAAACCATAAATGGTGGCTTCTTGTCCATTGAAATAATTTGCAAACTCTTGAGATACTCCTAAGTGAGAGCTTCCCAGTCTGGAAAATAGAGAATACCACCTTGCTTGGACAAACAACCTTCTCGCATTCGAATTTTCATCCACTAGGTCAACACATTGTGGTTCAATTCGTTTTATTTTTCCTCCTCTTTTAGTCATCTTCAGTCATTAATAACTCTGTCTGCTGAAATCTGATAGGTGGCAAAGCTAGAAGAGCTCACCTAACAAGTGTTGTTGTGTCTTCCTCTGAAATCCTGTCCGAAATCTAAGACTCCTCCTCAAGCTGTACTCTAGAAAACTCATTCTTCAATAGCTAAGCTCACAATTGATACTCTTCCTTCTTTCTCGGTGATTGAAAACAACAATGTTGGTTCATCCATCCATGTAATAGATTTTCATTATGGAAAATATCCTTGACCGTAGTATGCACCATGTGATAGCAACATGGTCTTCAGTTGGCTGCGTAACTTTAGATGGCATGCTATAGGTGGCTTGAAATAAGTGGATCTTTGACAAGCAGTCACCGCCACTGCATGCTGATTTATTGGCCTAAATTTCTGACAGTGTCTATACGTAACCATTCAAACATTCATTACATTAAACCTGCAGATCCACGATCTTTTCCATTTGAAAATTACGTACTTTGACATGAAACTAGACCAACTCGGCTGACAGACAGGACGAGATCAACGACTGGCTTTGTTATTGCGGATTGACACCTAGACACTACACATATATCACGACTCAAACTTAACATGGCTGATCGCATAGTAGCATACCTCTCCTATCACGTGATTTAAATCTTAATAAAAAGATTTAAAATATATTTTAAACTAAAACACGTGGCTTGACACAAAGTGGATGCACTTTTCTTTTATTTTTTTAAAAACAGAGAAAGTTACCGGAATTTCCGGTAACATCAGATTAAAAGAAAAACAGATAGAAACATAAATATAACCAACTGTCTGAAAAGGGCTAAAACAGACGCTACTGGAAATTTCGTAGTGACCAATTTTTTTTTGAAATTTACAAAATCTAATCCTAAAAGAAAAAACTTTAAAATGGATTGATGACTTAGCAAAGAATTGTGCTAACATATGTGATATGGTATCATATTGTAATGTAGTTATATGTACATTACAATGGATATTAGATATGATGGAAATGGATTTGTTAAACTTTGGTGAGGACTTGTGAGAAAATGTATCCTTTTTTACCCTTTTTGCAGTAGCTTTATTTTTAATTTAGGTGTTATACTAATTAACACTATTTCAAGTTTGTTGCAATAATGTTTTTTTTGAAAAATTTTGAGGTACATTTATAAATTTTGTATGTAATGTTTTTTATATCTTGTGTACGTGTATGATATTTGGTATATTTATATGGTTAGATAAGATTCATGTATTAATTATATTCTTGTTTCAGCGCTTTGATGAAGCCGCAAATGCATTCTATGAAGGAGTGAAGCTTGATCCTGAAAATAAAGAACTTGTTGATGCATTTAGGTAATAAAGTACACTTTTTATTGTTATAAGTTTTTATTTTTTAAGAGCAAAATAAAAAAAGATATTTTTATAGTATTGTTTGTTGATTTTATCATTTGTCAATTTTCTAAGAGTCAAAATAAAAATGATTTTTTTATAATACTATGGTTCAATTAGGATGCATTTTGTTTTCGTTTTGTCACCCCAACATTTTGTATTTCATCTTCTCCCTGAGATGGTTATCATGATCTAAATTATCCAAAAAGAAGAAAAAAACATTGAATACACCTAATATACATGTGGAAAAAGGCTCCCAACAATGATAATGATAGGTTGTAGTGACTCATAAGACATTAGGAGAATAACTCACTATAACCAAAGATATCAATATCCAACAATCATATACACTCATGTATGGATATATTAATATCTTATATACACTAGTCCTCAGAGGCATTACTCTTGGAGACCTAGTTATAAGTTGACCTGCTATTTGAGTATATAGGTGACACCTTATCCTTCGAAATCATTCATTAATGAATATAAGTTAATTTCCCATATATCTCCTTAAAAATCCTAGTGTATACTTTGTTACATGAAGCATGGGAAGTAAAAACCAAGAGATTAGGTAGATCAAAGAATAACATTCCAAGGGAAAAGCACTGTCTAAAGACATCATTAAAACACCAGCAAAACTGAACATAGATGACATACGCATAAGTGTAAGAAACCAACAAATTTCCACATACACACACACACACCGATTCGTTGATTTTTCAAGTGCAATATGGACAAACAAAATTTCCTGAAACTGATAATTAATTCCAATGGTATTGACATTACTTTAGCACATTCATATTATCATTAAACAATTATACTTCAGAGAAATTCAACCATAAATGCAGTAGGACAATAGAGATCACTATAGAACAATAATGCACAAAGGCACAATAAATTTTACCGTGGGAAAACCCTTAACTAGGGAAAAAGCCAACAACATTTTCTTAGGAGAAATTGTCAATTCAACAAGAAATACAATCTGATTTTCCAATCAAACTTGGTCAAACTGACCACATAAGCTAATCAGGTCAAACCTGGTCAAACAAACCCAAAACTCGATCAAACTGTGCTAAAAAAACCTGCCCATAAATTTTGTTAAAAGATTGCCCAAAAACCCTCGGTCAACCTACGGTCAGAGGTCTGAATTCTGCCCAGATTAGCTTGGTCAAATCTCTGCCAATATTCAAGCTCTGCAGCCCACACATGGAAGTTAAACTGCTGCTCAAGATCAAATTACATCATAGAAAAGAATGTTGGTCAAGCCTGCACATGTGAGGCCAAATAGATCAGAAACTTCAGAAAATTTTGGCTCCTTCATCAAACTTGTTCCCCACGAGCGAGCTAGAAAGAGCTAAATGATGTGAAGATTTAATTGGTCACAAAATGAGGAAATCGTGTTCCTTTTTATAGAGGAATTAGGGTGTTGCCCTTACGCTGGGTGACTTGATCCTTTTGGAGGCAACTTGAATTTTAAATTTATTTATTTTTTCCTCCTTTGAGTCGGCTTCAAATTTTTGGAGGCAAATTCAAAATTTGATTTTTTTTAATATAATCGAAGAATACCGACTACAACTACAAAAATTCAACACTCCCTCTTAGCTAGGGAAGTATTCTCCTTGACTTCTTGAGATGTTCTCTTTTGTTGAAAAATTTCTCCATCACAAGAAAAGGTTGAATGAGCTTGCTATGTTAATGTATCTATCCATTTTATGTGGAAAAGTCACCAATTAGGGTACTTGGAACTTGGTCAATGCCTTTGACCTATGGTGAAACCCTAGGCAATTACCATGCTTGCATGCCAATTAATTGGTAATACACTTGCCCATTGCTAAAGGCACTCACTCTACCCACTAGCCAAGTACCTCTTGGCAATCTGGGGGAGCACTCTAGGCCTTGATGCTCTCTGGACCATTATGGCACTCACTTTACCCACCGGGGGAGCACTCTGGGCCATGATGCTCAACAAGTCGTCAATTGGAGCAAAGTCATCACCAGGAACTTGGTCAATACCTCTGACCTATGGTGAAACCCCGGGAAATTACCATTCTTGCATACCAATTAAATGGTAATACACTTGCCTGATGCTAAAGGCACTCACTCTACCCACTAGCCAAGTACCTCTTGGTAATCTGGGGGAGCACTCTGGGCTGTGATCATCTTTGGATCATTCTCCCTAACCACATTACATGGCAACCTGGTTAATACTTTTGACCTAGGGAGAATGTTTATCCCTTGTTGCTACAGCATCAACATTCTGTCTAACTGAGGGAAGCAACTATTCTAAGCTTGTCCTTGAAGTGTACAAGCTTCACCCTAGGAAAAAGGCTTTATGAGAATGTCAACATCTTGCTCGTTTCTAGAAATGCATTGACCAACATTGATTGAATCTATTCTGCCAGTTTGTTGAAGAATGTAACTAGTGTCGGTCTTCATAATTATATTTGAGTCATGATGTAATGTATTTGTCAAAAGAAAGAAAAATAATTTTTATTATAAAATGAAATAGACTTATTGAAGCATGGGTTTCATGCTTGGGTCAATGTTTAATAGGTCAAAGCCTCCATTGCAAGCTTCTAGGGTTTATGTCAAATGTCCTTGTCCATGTCATGTTGTAACATGCCCTTCTTGGGCTTCATTTGTCAAGAAAAAAATTTATTTTATTGTAAAATAGGTCAATTAGGCGTACTTCATCAAGTCGACCTCATCAAGGAAATTCAACCTCACACAAACACTACATAAAAACAACAATTCAACCTTATTTGGAGTATCAAATCATAAAGTTCGATCTGTAGTTGTTGGACACAAAAAACGATAGTGAAGTTGCTGGAGAAGGATTGAAGAAGCTGGAAGACCAAAGTCGAGTTCTTGGGAAATCTATCTCTCACACGTGCGAAGTTTTTGGATTGTCGTTGGGCCGAAATTCTGAAGTTGTTGGGGGTCAAAGTTTTGGGTTGTTGATGGGTTGTAGTTGTTGGACAAGAAGAGACTACTGAAGTTTATTGAATTATATTGGGAGGCTGACTTGGTGGAGGAGCAAGGTCTTTTAGGTTTAAGGTCTTGGTCTATCTCAATTTGATTTACTAGTGGAAGAGTTTGACTTGGTTTTCCCTATATAGGTGTTTTAGCTGTGGCTGAGTGCCTACATCTGGTGTCATTGATCTTCGTGTTTTGTTTTGATGATTGCTTGATGAAACAAAGATAAAAGAACACAAGAAAGTTAATAAGAACACAAAGATATCGCAATTAATTATCAACATTAGAAAATCTTTCTATCTTTTTGATATTCTGACATGGTATCATAGCTAACATGGTGAAGAAGAAGGAAAAAGGAAAACTGAAAATCTTTTGAAAAAGAGAAGAAAAAGGGTTTCAAGGAACATCACAAGGAGTAGAGGATAGCAATATGACAAACTCAATGAAGGGAGAAAACAATCTAGAAGGAGCCAACTACATGGCATGGAAAAAGAGGATAGATCTTATCCTTGCTAAGCACAAGGTTTGGATCTTGTTCAAGGAAAAGTCAAGAAGCCTACAGATGAAGTAGAGAAGGAGAAATTCAGAGAAACCGAAATCTTGGCCATGACTATGATAGTAGCTCAAGAAATGTATGATGCTCTTTCCAAATTATTCACCATCAACAACGTTGGTCAAATAGCAAACCTCAAGAATGAACAAAGGACAATAAGGATGACAAGAGATGATATTGTATTATCATACTTTGTAAAGATATCTAGAGTAAGAGATGAACTCCAAGCAACAAATGAAGTTGTACTAGAAAAGGAGCTCGTAATTGTTGCTCTTCTAGGACTACCAAAATCTTGGAGTGCTTTTGTATAAGGAATTAACAGTTGGAAGGATACTCCAACATTCGAACAAATGTGGAATGCATGCAATCAAGAAGAAGCCAAAGTATTATTAGTAAACATCAAGAATAAGGATGAAGAAGACAATACCTCTAATGCCTATACTGCTCATCACAAGGGGGGAACCTTCAAGAAGTTTAAAGGACCAAAGAAAAAAGTTGACCTTGTTGATTTTATAGCATCGGGAAGTGTTCCAAGTCTCAAAATTGGTCGAGAGGCTTGGACAACAATTATCCAGAGAACCTAGAAATCGTTTGTGGAAATTCCTCTCGGATCTTTCTTTTTAAAATAATTAATTATTTTAATGCAGACCCTAAGTCTAAACTTAGGGAAATTAAATAATTAAAGGGTATTAATAAAGAAGAGTGTGAATCTTCTAGAAAACGAAGATCAAGTCATTTTTTAATCTGAGCCATTGATTAAAGATATAATCTTGGTCATTGATTCATCAGCGAGAAGACTATATATAAGAAGAGGCTTGAGGGTCATTTGGAAATCAAGCCGGTGACATTCTCAGTACTTGAAGGAAATCAATTTTGAAGTAAGAGAATTCGATTTCAGTGGGTGAGATTGTAGAGGCGGGATTGCAGAGGCAGAAGGAGGGACAAATCAGCTAACAGGGAAGAAGGAAGAAGGGCGAAGGGAAGGGTGTGCTGAGAAGCTGCACCAACCCCTCCACGCAGAGTTACGCAGTCCAGGGAGGAATGCGCAGAGCAAATACATAGGATGACGCAGAAGGTGTAGGAGGTCACCCCGAGAGTCGAGAATACTTCTGGTGTGTCTAGAAAATTCATGCCAGGTGTATGCTAAATACTTTGCTCACCAGGACATTTGTAAAAGATATTTTCATTACTGAAGATAAATACAAACCCTCATCTGCTGCACCGGTTTAACCACATTGGGTTTTTCTAGGGACAATTGTCCAAAAATAACTGTGTTCATATGGTTGTTTTCTATTATGCTACTTGTGTAATTTCTGTTCTTCTGCTTTTGATTAGAGTGAAGTACTGCAGCTGTGTTTATTTCAAAATTTACTGAAGCACCTGTAAATAACTTATCTAATAAGTAGGAGAAACAAATCAATCACTGCAGTAATAATTTTCAGATCTAAAAATTTCACATGGTATCAGAGCAAAAGGCTAAAGACAGAAAGGGAGGATCTGCTATCGACCAAAGATTCGACATCCGGAAGGGTTCACGTAGTAAGAGGGACTCATGGAGTCCTCCAGAGCACGTAGAAACGCAGAGGGAACATGACATGACAGTGTTGGCATCCAGACTAGAGGAGGATCTTGCTTGTGTGTCGAGCACGGCTCCTCCAAGTGTTTGGTATATTGACAGTGGAGCATCTGCTTACATGATGGGGGTTCGAGAATGATTTTCGAGCTACCAAGAAGAACAGATGAATTTCCAGATTACTATGGGAAACAAGGCCAAGTGTACCCCCGTAGGAAGAGGTACCATAACATTTTAGATAGAAGTTGGCAACAAGATTTGGGCCACAAATGTTCTGAATGTACCAGGGTTGGGGATGAATTTGCTCTCAATGTCTCAGCTCTAGAACAAGGGTTATGATGTATACTTTATTGGAAATAAAGTGTATGTCAAACATCCTAGCTGGAGCAAGAAGGCACAAATTGGAGTAAGGAGTCATAAGCTACATAAGCTCCAACTTAAATCCCCCGTGGCCCTGATTGGCAGTAAAGACGACAGAGATATGAATGAATTATGGCATAGAAGGATGGGGCATCTACATCATGGAGCCTTGAGGATTCTCAAGAATACTGTCATAGGAACTCTTGAACTCAACACAAGTAGAGATGAAGTCTGCAGGGGATGCGTACTAGGGAAGTATGCTAAAGTAGCATTTCGAAGAAGCAGCAGAGCGAAGAGCGTGTTGGAGCTAATACACTCGGATATTTGCGGTCTAATGTCCACAACCGCTGTCAGTGGTGCAAAGTATTTTGCTAGCTTTATTGATGATCATTCCAGGAAGACTTGGATCTATTTTCTCAAAACCAAAGATGAAGGTTCAAAGAGTTCAAAGAATTGGTTGAAAATTCAACAGGAAAGAAGATCAAGAAGCTGCGATCAGATAATGGTGGAGAATATATCGATAAGGACTTCACCAGTTTCTGCACAAAGGAAGGCATAAGGAGAGAATGGACAATTCCATACAATCTAGAGAAAAATGGAGTTGAAGTAAGGAAGAACCGGACCATAGTAGAGGTTGCAAGGGCAATGCTATATGACCAAGATATGCTCAAAATTTTGTGGGTAGAAGCTTGCAATACAACGATATATGTGCAGAATAGAGTACCCCATAGAGCATTAGGGAAGGTAACTCCTGAAAGTGTGTTCACAAGCATCAAGCCAGAGGTGAGCCATATCAGGATATTTGGCAGCATGGTGTACTGCCACGTTCTAGATGAGAAGAGGATTAGACTGTGGAAAAGGGTTTTCTTGTGGGCTATAGTGAGCATCACATCTATATTCCAGAGAGCAGGAAGATCGTGGTAAGGAGGGATGTCAAATTCTTGGAGGAGAGAGCCTTGAGGAAATCCTGGGAAATGGCTACAAATACGTAGATTGAGGAGGACCCACTAGTACAACCTCAACGACTTGCAGAGGATGGGTCAAGTGCCTCTCCACGACACAAGGATTTTGAGGAGAGTTCCTTCGAAGAAGAGTAGGCAGGAGAGAAGGTGAGACCGCCCACCACCAGTGGGGGACCGAGTAGATAACTTCAACAAATTCTGAAGGATGGAAAAGAATTTGTTGGAGCCCCTATAGATGGGAAGAGGGTACGGAGGCAACCTGATAGATACCAGGCCCTGGTAGCTCAGGTTGGAGAACCTTCCAGCTTTCGAGAGGCAGCTCAACATTAGGTGTGGGTGGATGCCATGGTGGAGGAGTATAACTCCATCATGACAAACGACGTCTGGGAAGTAGTCCTTAGACCACAAGACAAATCAGTTGTAGGATCCAAGTGGATCTACAAGATCAAGTATGCTGCAGATGGCAGCATAGAGAAGTTCAAGGCCAGATTTGTAGCTAAGGGGTACGCTCAAAAGGAAGGGATCGATTATGAGGAAACCTTCGCCCTTGTAGCTCGCTACACTTCTATCAGATATGTCATATCTCTAGCAGCGTAGATGGGATGGGAGATTCATCAGATGGATGTCAAGACAAAGTTCTTGAACGAGGTGATAGAGGAGGAAGTGTGCATAGAACAACCAGAGGGCTTCGAGACACATGAGCAGGAGACTCATGTTTCCAGGCTTAAGAAAGCCTTGTAAGGTTTTAAACAAGCCCCCAGGGCATGGTATGGGCAAATTGATATCTACTTGTAGAAGATGGGATTCGCCAAGAGTGACGCAGATCCCAATCTCTACTTGAGAGTGGGGGATGAGCCGTTAATTCTGGTATTATATGTAGATGATCTGTTTCTTACTGGATCATCTAAGCTCATCAAGGACTGCAAGGAGAATCTGCCTATAGAATTCGACATGAAGGATCTGGGGCAGATGCACTATTTTCTTGGATTAGAAGTCTGGCAGCAGAAGGGAGAAATCTTCCTGGGGCAAGGAAGATACACTACAAAAATCCTGAAGAGATTTCAGATGGAAGACTGTAGACCCATGGCCATGCCAATGATTACTAACTGTAAGAAGATAGGCACAACGGAGGATGATGAGGTTGATCCCACCTTGTATAGGCATCTAATCGGATCATTGATGTATTTGGTCAACACTAGACCAGACATCTGTTATGCAGTGAATACCCTCAGTCAGTTCATGGTGGAACCAAAGAGGGCTCACTAAGCAGCAACCAAACATGTTCTCAGATATGTGAAGGGGACGATTGAGTATGGATTGAAGTACACCAAGGGCAATGAGGTCTAGTTGAGTAGGTTTACAGATGTAGATTGGGTTGGAAGCACAGTGGATCAAAAGAGTACCAGTGGGCACTATTTCAGTTTCGGATCAGGAATGACCTCCTGGTGCAGTAGGAAACAAAAGTCTGTCGCACTAAGTTCAGCCGAGGCAGAGTATATGGCAGCAAGCATAGCTTCGTGCAAGGCCATATGGCTTCGTAAATTACTCTTGAACGTACTCAAGAAGAGGATGGAACCGACCGAGATTATGTGTGATAATCAGAGTTGCATTAAGCTCTCTGAGAATCCTGTGTTTCATGACCGGTCGAAA
The DNA here is from genome assembly GCA_034641835.2 of Pinus albicaulis. Lineage (NCBI taxonomy): Eukaryota > Viridiplantae > Streptophyta > Pinopsida > Pinales > Pinaceae > Pinus > Pinus albicaulis. The sequence continues at coordinate 1,306,157,402 of CM076580.1, forward strand.
CACATTGATATTCAGTGCCACTTCATCAGGGACTATGTCCTACAGGGAGCAATACAACTGAGGTACACTCCTACAGGGGAACAGGTGGCATATATCCTCACCAAGGCTCTAAGTATGATTAAGTTCACTTCAAAGAGAAGATGGGGATGGTCGAGAACCCCTTCCATTAGAGGAATGGATGGTCTACAAAGACAGAGGGAGCTGCAGTACGGATAAGGCAGTGGGAGAGATAGTGTCACAGGCATCAGTATAGAGGGCAACAACATAGGGATGAGGCGCAACAGATGTTCTAGAATCAGAGCAGTACAGTGGTATTTTGCTTAAACACTTTCCTCGCTAAGAGTGAGTGTTGATTTTATAGCATTGGGAAGTGTTCCAAGTCTCAAAATTGGTGGAGAGGCTTGGACAACAATTATCCAGAGAACCCAAAAATCGTTTGTGGAAATTCCACTCGGATCTTGCTTTATTAAAATAATTAATTATTTTAATGCAGACCCTAAGTCTAAACTTAGAGAAATTAAATAATTAAAGGGTATTAATAAAGCAGAGTGTGAATCTTCTAGAAATCGAAGATCAAGTCATCTTTGAATCTGAACCATTGATTAAAGATATAATCTTGGCCGTTGATTCATCAGCGAGAAGACTATAAGAAGAGGCTTGAGGGTCATTTGGAAATCAAGCCGGGGACATTCTCAACACCCGAAGGAAATCGATTCTGAAGTAAGGGAATTGGATTTCAGTGGGTGAGCTTGTAGAGGCGGGATTGCAGAGGCAGAAGGAGGAGGGAGAAATCAGCTAATAGAGAAGGAGAATAGAAGACTGTCACCACCACAGATGTATTACCACCGAGCTAGTTGTTCGATCTTAACATGGATAGCACTGTAATCTAGACTGAGTTTCCTATCAAGCTTGCACTTAGGACAACCACAGGTCCGACTTGAAAGACTGTCACTGTTTGAGGTGGCTGTCCAAGGTAACTAGTAGTCCGAGTCCTCCAGCAGTCTGAGCTATAGCAGATATCAGTCCAGTCTTCAAGAAATCCGAGCCTTCTACACACAGGACCGAGTTGCAATCTGCTCAGATAACTGTTACAGCAAGTCTGGGCTCTTTAAATACTTGAAGACAAAATTCGGCTATAATATAGTCTCCCCACCAATCTGCAATACAACAAAGGTATTCCTCCACAGAACCGAGCTCTTTTATCGCTGGTCTGAGGCTTTAACACAGGTCCGAGGCTTGTTTTGAAGCTACTCCATAGGACTACAATTCCGAGCTGCTGTAGTGGTTGTCAATTGTTGGTTTGAAGATTTGAGAGAGGTCTCCACTCCTTGTCCGAGCTTCCAAAGCTGGTGACTGTCCATACTTTAATGCATTCACAAGTTTCTGCTGTTGTGAGCTTTCCAAGAAGACAATTTTTTCCACAATTCAGTGATCCGAGCTATGTATTTTTAGCTTTGAATGTCAACCCAATCAAGAAATTCTCCCCAAACTATAATCCTTTTCTTTTCCTCGGCCTCCTGTAACTTTTGTGTTTTTTCACCGAAATTTTATAGCTAGAATGAGGTGTCTAACGTCATATATATACAGATTCTGATTGGAATGAGGGGACATGACTCTTTGGAGGGAGGCCGACATGTGTCCTTGAGCATAGGTCGGCTCAATGTCAGAGTTAATTTCCTTAACTTAAAAAATCAATATCTCCCAAATTATTTGGAGTTTCAGGCCAAGTAATAGCTCATTGGAAAGGCAAAATTATGCTCTAAAAGATGGCATAGGTGTCAAATTGAGAGGCTTCCTCTAAGATAGTAAAAAAACATTTTTTAATGTGACTGGTCATTAATTAGTGCAGAATTTGAGGTAGGCAGATAGGCTTCTCTTGTTAGACTTCTTCATTGTTTAACACCTTCATCATAGGATCATGGTAGGACATCAGCAAATGAGTGTATTACATAGTGGCGCAGTGATATGTTATAGGTAGTATCATTAGGAAGTTCTCTTTCAATCATCAATCATGTCATCACATAGTCTTCCAATCTTCATCAAACACCATCATTAAGTGTGGTCATATAAGAGTATAACATCATCAGAAGTATGGCTTCATTAAGTATAGTTCTGCTCGTTATGGGCTTGTACTTAGGGACTAGATCACCAATCAGACACTTGGCAACTTCTTAGGGAAAGACATCATCATTTGGACTCAGGGATCTCAAGAATATTGACATCCAAGTCAAAGCCATGTTGACATCAATGACAACCTTGATTAACAAAGATGTGATGTGTGATGTGATGCCTCCAAGTGATATCAACTTAGGTCTATTTATATGTGATCTTGGAGGTCGAATTTCTCTCTCTAGGCCAACTTGTACTAGCATTAAAAATAATATTCATTAGAGAAATTTTGAGGTCAAAATGGGCCTAAAAACAAAACTGTACAACAAAAAACAACTTTACAAGAACCAATAGGATTCAATATGATGATGCCAACCATGGGAGATGGTTCACAAATTTGTGCCTGCTATAGCTTCCCTCTTCCTCGAAATTTGTGTTATTGTGTGCCCTCCTAGAAATTTGTGCCTCTTTCCTTGTTGAAATTTCTCCTTAGCAATCTTTCCTCCTCTCCTTGAAGTTTCCTCTTCTCTTTTCTCCTCATGCTCTCTCAAGTGTGAAGTGAAGAATGAGCCTTCCTTTTCCTCTTTTGTCTCCTTGGAAAAGACTAAATCCCTAAACCTAAGACCCAATGGCTGAGATTTAATCTCCAAATCTCAAGATGTGTGGTTGAGATCATTTCTCCCAAATGACCCCCCTCATACATTGGTCCCATCACTTAAAAGTCTCTTATTACCTTTTTCAAGTTGTGTACCTTTCTATTTTTCTTATAACGTGATTTTTCAACTCACTTTAATATTAGAAAAATACACTATCTACTTTACACATAATCTCACTTTATAAAGTACAAGTGACCTTAATATTAGAAAAGTACATGGTATAACACTTCTAAGTACATTTCCACCCTTCACATTAATTTAACTCATAAATGTCATTGAGACAAAAGTCCATTAATGTGCTCACTTGGCTAAAAGGGATAAAGGCCTAGTAACACCTCTCCTTGGTACTTTTTCAACACTCCCTCTTACCGAGGAAGGTGTTACTCACCACTCCCATCATTTCTCTGAAGAAAACATGCTTGCCTCTTGGCAGAAACTTGGTGAGAATGTTTGTTACCAGCTCATCAGTGGATATATAGTCAAGCTTCATTGCCCCTCGTTGAACCCAGTCTCTGATGAAGTGATATCTGATCTCTATATGCTTTGACCAATCGTGAAATACTGGATTCTCAAAGAGTTTAATACAACTCTCATTGTCACAGTAAATAGTAGTTGTTCTCATCATATGACCAAATAAACCATGAAGCATCTTGCGAAGCCATAATGCCTCACACCTTGCTTGATTAGCTGCCATATACTTTGCCTCTGTATTGCTTAATGCCACTGACCTTTGTTTCCTGTTGAACCATGACACAACTGTCGAGCCCAATGAGAAACAATATCCAAAAGTACTCTTTCGATCACTAACACTACCAACCCAATCTGAGTTTGTGCAACCAAATTTGACTCCATCACATCTGACATAGTCCAAACCATAATCCACTGCACCTTGTAAGTACCTCAACACATGTTTTGCAACCACCTAGTGTACTCTCCTGGGCTCCATCATAAACTGAATCAGTGTTGAATGTAAAACAAATATTTGTTCTAGTGTTCACCAGATACATCAATAAACCAATCAGCTGACGAGACAAAGTGGGATCCACTAATTCAGAATCAACATCATGAGGCTTCTTCTAGTTGGTGATCATAGGAGTAGCCATAGGCATGCAACCATCCATACAGAATCTCCTCAAGATATCTCCTGCATACATCCCTGGCACACAAAGATGTGCCCATCCTCCTGCCAAACCTCCAACTCCATAAAGTAATGCATCAACCCCATATCAGTCATATCAAACTCTAAAGCAAGATCTCTCTTGTAGTGTTGGATGAGTCTATCCTCCCCTGTAATATACAAGTATTCTACATACAGTATCCATAATAAGTGGATTGTCACCTACCAAAATAAAGTATAGGTTCGGATTTGCATCACTCTTCTGGAAACCCATCTGTTGCAAGTAGGCATCTATCCTCTCGTACCATGCCCTCAGTTCCTGCTTTAGTCCATACAAGGCTTTCTTCAACCTACATACACGAGACTCCCTCCCATGCAACTCAAAGCCCTCAAGTTGCTCAATGTACACCTCCTCCTATATAACACCATTGAGAATGGCAATGTTCACATCCATTTGGTGAATCCTCCATCCCATCTCAACTGCTATAGATACCAATGCTCTAATGGAAGTGTAGCGAGCAACCTATGCAAAGGTCTCCTCATAGTCAACTCCCTCTACCTGTGAGAACCCCTGCCCCACAAATCGAGCTTTGAACTTCTCCACGTTGTCGTCCTCAAGATGTTTGATCTTGTAGAGCCACTTGGAAGTCACCACTGAGTTCTCATCAAGATGTGGCACTGTTGAACCCTTCGTTAAACTGAGAGGGAGCGGGGTGAATCAGTTTAACACATTCATGGACTTTTAAAACTTTTTCATAAAACTTATTTACACCTTCGTTTCATATTCAACTTAATATGTGAGTAGTCTTAGAATGTGAGCAGCAAGTATTAATATAATGTAACAGCAGACTTAATATGACAGCAACAAGTATTAAGCAGATTAGATAAACCATATCAACACATAAACATCATGCACAGAGACACCAGATATAAGTGGAAACCCATAAAGGGAGAAAACCACATCTTATTATTGTTGTGAAAACCAAGCTCCAACCTCAAATTCTGCAAACTACAACTTGCAAGGAAGCTTCAACTCCCTCTTTTTCATAAAGAAACATTTGCTGATTTACCTTGGATATCAGCTCTTTTCTGTACCTTTGATTTCTTTTACTGTACTCCAATCTTCATATCTGCTTGATTATTTCTTTTTCTTCAATTCTGCATTCTCTTCTCTTTTATCAATTTACTCAGAGAAATGTACCATTTCAACTTTACAGTGGGATTTTATCTTTCTCCGGAGACTTGCCAATTACATCACAAACAATATAAACAGTTAAAAACTTTCATTCAATTACAGTGTATATTTCGAATAGCACTCCTCTCTTCCTCTTTTTCTTCCTCATTCATCCAACCTCACTCTCTTTTTCATTTTTTCATTTATTCAGTTCCCTGTTCATTACAGTTATATAACTGTTGTATGTACAACTTCCTTTTAATCAAACATAAAATAACTCTCGGCGTTTTTATAAAACCTTTTTAACAACTGACTGTATTTCATTTATATGCAATAAGAATTCGGGTCAACCTTCAACCTTTATAATAAAAAGTATTATATAGTGGCCATTGCGTAGAATGTGATAGCCCGCTTTATAATAAATTGAATAAAGGAAGCCCATCGCACATAAGCATCTGCGTTAATCCACCATATTAAACCTTCATATCAATCCCGATGCATATTATAATACATACATATTCCGTGGAGCCCACTTGTTAATGCATTTCTTCAATCGACGGTTAATAACATATCGCACAGCGAACACTGATCTGACGGATATCGCTCGGCGAAGATGCACGAACGATAACGCGCGATGGCGCGCAATGAGAGTGATTTTGCAGATTCGTTCAGGGACACGTGTCGCTCGTTCTATGGAATCGCTCCGATTTCATAAATACCGCTTGCCCGACGAAAGCGGTGCAATGAAAACCGGAATCCGCCTTTATTGTTCATTAGTCAGAGTTTCGTCTTCCGAGTTCCACCTTCAGAGTTCTGCTCAGCTTTCGCTCGTGGTTCCTCTCCTTCGCTCAAGGTTCTGCTTCTGCTCACAATTCCGTTCTTTTATACGTTGACTCTTTGGTTTATCGGTATTTTACCACGGTGCTTTCATTTGTTACGATGCATAGCTCCATTCACACTGCACATTTAACTCTGGTTCCGCCTCTATTTTGTTTAACTTCGCCGTGTTTATGCTCCATTCCATATCAATCATCCAACTATTGGTTGTAGTTCAAAAGTCTGCATTTGTTGCAGAAGAACACGACTTATAGTAACCCCCATGGATTATTCGATCGCATTGAGTTCTGCGATGACCACGATACTCACTGCAACCGTGATCGATCCACAACTTCCTATTTCAGAGCGTGGCTCACAACAGACTCATTTCTTCCTTAAACAAGTCGATTCTAATGAGAATGACAATGGCAATGGCAACTTATGTGGGATTCAGTTTCAAAGGGGTTTCTATGGTTCTGCATTAGCAAGAGAACTTTCTTCACAGAGACTGATGCTTTCGATTACAATCCAGAACCTCAAATACGAGCCATTATCACAAGATTTATCCAAAATTGAACTCCATCTAAAGCCCGACACAGATTCTTCTTTCATACATAATACACAGAATTTGCTTACAGTTCTTAGCGCATTCAAGCACAATATCGACATGAAGTCGATTTCTCCGACACACAGAGAGCAATTCAGCCTTGCATTGCTCATACATTTATTTACTGGAATTCAAAGCCTATTCCTGCAGATAGACTCTTAAACCGATTTCCAGAGTCCTCTATGTATAGGGTTTGCTCGAAATTGCATAAGCCAAATAGAGTCCAAGGAATAAATTTATTCTTTCCACAGAGGTTAACACTCTAATTCAATTAGGACTATAACCGAACATCAGGCATATTCATTACTATGTCTCTCCAAATCTGCTATTAAATTTTGGCATATACATTACTCTGTCTCTCCAGATATGCTATTAAATGGCCCTTTTCTACTGTCATTTGTCTCCTGTTGCCTTTGTTCCTTCTATGCTGCCTCTGCCTCCTCTCTGCTGCCTCTGTTCTCTGCTACTTTGCTTTTCTCTTTTCCTAGTTACTGTTTCAGATGCTCCTCCTTTGCCAACTCCTTTGCCATCAATGACAACATTTCCAAGAGTCTTCTCCTTTTTCATTGATGGCAATAACCTCTGCTTTCTTTTTAGAAGCCCATTTTCACTTTTCCTCCCCCTTTGACATCAATGGCAAAGGGT